>JAUZNJ010030974.1:16793-39666 GCA_034780135.1 Jordanella pulchra | reverse complement strand
ATGTATATATATAGATATATATATATAGTATATATATCTATATATATATATATAGATATATATATAATATATATATATATCATATATATAAATGTATATATATATATATATGGTGTAACTTTAAACCTTCTTTCATCTACCCGTTTCTGCTACTGTTAAAAACTAGTTTTCCTACTGTGGGACTATAAAGCTATTTCTATTCCAGTCGTTTACCTAAATGGCCCTAGATAAGGGATTTATCAGTTATTACCATGAATATGATCCTAATGCTAGAAATGTAAACTCACCCTTGATTGAGGTCATTTTCTGTATTATCCAGCCACAAGCGAACCGCTACTGCGTTGCCTTCCCGGCACTGTGTAAAGATATCATCCATCGCTGTTGGTTGCCTTTTCTTTTTAGGTAGAGAAACTAAGATTGAGATGACCTGAAGAGTCCAGGCGTGTTCCAGCAAGCATCAGTCCCTCATCTGGAATCAGAAATGGATGGCAGCAGTTAGGCAAAACTGAAAAAACAAAAATAAAAATGTTCAAATTTAGTTGCACATAAAAAAAACAAATATATAAAGGCAGAAAAATACACGATGACTAAACTTAAGAACCCATTTGGTGTGCTGACTGGAGATACAACACATATTAATATGTACAAAACCTTGCAATCCATATAGAAATATATAACTGAAACAATTAGCAGACATAATTTTCAAAAAGTGGGTATCTAGTCATTTTGCTAGCATTATTGAATGCATTGGTGTGAGTCTGAGTAGTAAAGAAGGAAGTTGTTGTTTTTATGGACTCAGGGATGCGTGGAGATTGCAGTGGTATGGTGCACATATTTTTTCCCCAAGTGTAATGCATATGTGCTTTACAAAAATATTTGGGTGAGATACACTCTTATCAAAATGTGCCATTGCTGTGGATTGATGTGTTCCTAAAAAGTCCAGTCAATAAAAATCTATTTAAATAATCAAATCATCTATTCAACAAAAAACACCAATAAAAAGAGATTTAACTAAAATAGTACATAAATACAGCTAAGTGGATTGTTCTTAAGACAAAGCATTTGAAAATGAAAATATATAATGCTGATCTGCTGCAATGTTTTAAAGGAAAACTGAAATTTAATATACTAGGAATAAACAACATCAGAATCCTCCATCTGGGCATCATTCTGCTCTATGGAAGCCTATTTCCGCCACCCTGATGAAAATAATTACATGATAATATATAACATAGTAGCTCATAATTATGACTCGACATTCTCAGTATGTCATTATTATGAGATGAGATAGTTAAGTCATAATTATGAGCTACTATCTCAATATTACGAGATAGCATCTCGTAATAATATGATACTAACTCGTAATAATTAGATACTATCTCATTATAAAGAGATAGTATCTCATAATTAAGACCTAGGTATCTCACTACTATGATATACTTAGACATCTCATAATATAAGATGGTATGTTATTAGGAAATACCTATTTGTATTGTGTTTTCTGTTAATAGGGCGTAGCTGACTGACTGGGATCGTAGTTTGCTACTCTTAATCATGTAAGATTAAAATGCATCTCGTTAAGTTTAACTGTAGTTTTTAAACAGCACCTCTTAACCAGTAATGTCGCTTTGCCTCGTTTAAAACATAATTAAATAGACATTATATCACCTGGCATCAAATTCCGCTTTAATCTAGTAGGTACATTTGTAAATACCACAATGTATAACACTTTAACAATATGATGTCACCGCTAAGAACTTACAGTAGCCCAACTAGCTGGTCTGCTAATAAAGCTAACACGTTAAGGAAAAAGCTAAAGGCTAGTCATTTTATTAAATGAAGTGCAACAGGACCGTTTTGTTGCTTCGTATTAAACAGTCAAGGGTTCCCTGGCCGCGTTATACAACAATGAATAATAAAATGGTATAAAAATGGGATGAAAGCAGTTTTTTTGCTAGCAAGCTAACCAACTATTCAGACGCCTCGGGCTGTTTCTGTGCTTCTCTTTCTAACATGACGCTGACTGATGACTGAAATTCCCTTTTATTATTGTCCAAGTACACTCAAACTAAATTATTTGTTTAAGTAATGAAAAACCTACCTTATAATGATCGCTTTATGCGTTGTAGTAAAGTGAGAAAATAAGTTACTAGCTATAAAGGCTGTAGTTGTCTCCGGGTAGATTGTCCACACCCTCAATGCCCCCCAACACGTTTATATGACTGTAATAGGGTCTGCTGCCCTCTACAGCTGACAGGAAGAGTTGCAACAAGTTAAAATCGCTGCCTCGGGCCATGTTTTTCTTTAATTATTTATTTTTGATGAATATGTTATCAAATTTTAATGATATATTTGTATATTATATTTGACTATTTTACTAAGTGTGAAAATGCGAGATTCTGAAATGTAATGCATGTTTTTGACAGTTGCAAATCTGCAGTGCGAATTCATGAAAACTGCACAATTCGTCCAAAGTTAGTTTTTTTTATTTAATAATAATTAAAAAGCTCAGATTTACTGAGCAGTTGTTTACTTTCACAAAACATTAAGACACAAAAACACAATATATTTACACTATATGTTTTATAGCCTATAGTTGCATCCAGGCATCCTTTTTTATTGACCTCGCTACCTTACATATCTAAGAAAACGTAAGTGTTCAATTAAGAACCGCACAACATTGTCAAAACCGTTTCTGTTATTGTTATCATAATAATTTGTTGCGGTAGGGGGCTTTTTCAACAGACGTATAGAAAAACTTAATTTCCCAAACATCATCAGCTTGTTCTGCGTCATCGAGCTGCGACTGTAGCTCTGTTATGCTTTTTCGACGCACATGAAAAAAAGTCAACGTGGTACTCCCTTCTTGACAAGAAACACCACCACAGGTACATGAGACTAAACCTTCAGCACATAAACCTGTTCGTATTCACGTAGTTTTTAAAAACTTAGATTGTTTAGCTTTTGTCTAATTGTGTAGCAGGTTTTGTAGCAGAAACTCGATGATCAGGAGTTACCCAAAAATCAACGAAGAGGTGTGGTTTTGTTTGCTAGCAGGTAACGAGAAAACATGTTTAATGAGGATGAAGACTGGAGTGACGGTCAAGAGGGAAAGATCCTCAGTAAAACAGTCTTTAAAAAGACCCCGAAGACAGACACTAGCACACATTTAAAGGTACAAGAGGTACATTTACTTGCTTTCCTCTGTTGTTTTTGTCTTCGTCTCTCTTGACTTATTTTATAGTAATAAAAGTCCAGTGTGAAGTTAGAACAGATATGATTGTTCTTTATGTCTTGTCCAGTCTGGCGATATTGTGAAAAAGAGTCTGCTGAGGACACTGGAGACATTGGGATCAGCACCAGACTGGAAAATCGGTGACTATGAGGAGCAGGACAGCGAGAGCGAGACTGAAGTCATCTCATCACCTAGTAAGAAGAGGAAGAAGAGGAGGAAGAAGAGGAAACATGGAGCACAGGAAGGTGGAGACCAAAGCCAAGCTGTTCAGGAGGAGAGATCTCAACTGAAAAAGAAGAAGAGTGAAAATAAACCCGGTTAGTAAGTCAGAGAATATAGCCATATTTAATGATATGTGGGAAAAAATCTTTGGAAAAATTCATGTTAATGGCAGTAGCATCATTCCTGTTGATTCCAAAAAAAGGTTGATCAAGTACATATTCAGTATGAGAAGGAAAATATCAAAACTACTATGGGTATTTGGTGTAATCTTTCATTTAAAGCAACTTACAAATGAGTATGGAGTCATTAACAAAGCATTTAGATAGAAGATTATCAGTCACGTTCTAGCAGAGGTATAAGAATAAGGATATGTTTGTTATAACCTGATTGCTGTTACCTCTGCTTTTAAATGCTTAAATCAGTCTTCTAGCCAAGAGGACAGCGTGTGATTTTCCCATAACACAAGTTTTTGTTTTTTCTTTCTTTTATTCTTATGTTGATTGCTAAAAATTAACATTAAAATGTTACCAGCCTCACACATGCAGGTTAAAAACAAGCTGTAGTCACTGAGCAACTTCTGTCCCTCTTTTACATTGAAGAAAGTCCAAATTTTCAAAAAAAAAAAACAAAACACAAATGATTTTGAACAACTGAGAATATTGTGAGGTTAAGAACTCAAAGTTCCAAAGTGATAAACTGGGTTTTGAACCACCCACTCCAGGATGCTCTCTAACTACTAGATCACCACTTTTGCAATGGATGCTGAATAGTATAAAGCAATTTATATGATGTTATTAAATTGTCTTTAATTAATGTTCTTAAATTTAGTGAATACACTTAAATAGTTTGTAGTTTCATTATTCATCCCTGAAGTATTTTTGATCCTGGAGATCTTACTCCTTTAAAAGCAGCAACAGAGGTTTTAGTGAATAGACTCAAAGGTTTATAACTTATATTCTCTTTAAAAAAACAAAACAGTTTTGGTGTTTGCATATTTCATGTTTGTGCGTCAGATTAGATATTTTATGTTAGTATATAGATAGTTGAAAATATGAACAAAGCAAAAAAAAAAAACACATGGCGAGGAGGAGGAAGTCTCAACATGCTACGTTCTCGCCACTAGAATATAAATTATTAATGAAAGGATATGGATAAGATTATCAAAATATATTTTTTTTAAAAAGTGAAACTGTTCCTGTCGCTAGATAAGGAGATTTAGTGTGGCCGAGACACTTATTCTATACATCTGTGTTCTATACTTGTGATTGTTTCAATCTCAGTCTGGTAGGGATATTCTCCTCTAACACGATTGATAAACTGACATTAATCTAATAATTGATCTGATCTGATGGGTACCTGAGCTCAACTAACAGTTTAACACCACATCCCTGATAGTCAGTATAAAAACACGTTGCAGCACAAAGAACTAGTCCTCGCTCCGTTATATGAGGCTTACATTTTATGGACAAAAATTGACTCCAAATTGAAAGAAAATCTTTGAATCCAGTCTTAAAAATTCTTCTAGCCGCGTGGAGAATAATGGCTCCTCCATTTAAAGATGCACCATTTTCTGATGCTTTCTTGTGTCGGAATAAGTTCAACGAAAGCTGACGACCTGAGGTCGTTCACAAATCAACTTATTGTATAAACTTGACTCAAGATAACGACTATCTGACTTTCTGATGATACAGATCCAGGGTATGCTGGGATTTATGCCAGAACTTAATCAAGTTCTCGCTCTTCCTGCTTTCTGAACCGGGACCCTGGAGCGTGTTTTACCAAAAAGTAACAATATTACAGTCATCTTAAAAAAGCACCTGATTTCTGGTTAAAGTTAAATTTGGCAACTGAACTGTGCATCTTTTTCTTTATGATAACAGCACTGAGCTGTTTTGTTTTTCTTTTCATTAGCATCACAAACAATCCTTAAAGACCTTTTTTCACCACTTGACTTGTTTGTTTAAATCCAGCTGTGAATTTCTGTTTTTAATTTGTTTATGATCTTTTATGTAATGAAGGATCAGTTCATTTAAAAGCTCTTAAACATCTTAGTACATCTGAATATGTCTTTGTAAAAACTGTTTAAAAAAAGATCATTTATAAAGTAGAAAATAAACACACAACACTTAAACAATTAAAACGTCTAATGCTGTCGTTTTTATTCTTTACATCTATAATTAGAAGTTTATAACATTTTAAAATGTCTCCACCACGCTTCAGGACAAAGTTATTTATCTGTTTTGTTTCTTCCTGAAGGAGCCTCAAAAACACACAAGCTATCTGCAAGGGAGACAAACGGCGAACAAGTCCCAGAACCTCCAAAGGAGAATGTAAACAAACAGCAAGACAACGAGAGACTGAGCAGAAAGCAATGGAAAAACAAGATCAAAAATAAAAAAAGATGCAAAAACAAATTCCGCCAAAATAAACCCGAAGAAGATGCAAACACAGCTAAAGCCACAGATAAACAGGAACCAGCAGAAGAAATCAAAATAGATCCACATAAAAGCAACAGTGAAAACATCAGCCAGACGGCAAACCAGAAACAAAAGAAGGGAAAAGAGAGTAAACCAGTGAAAAGAAAGAAGACGGAACAAGAGGCAGATGGATTAACCACAGCTGCAGAGAAAAAACAGCAAAAGTTTGAGAATTTAGAAACTGTAAAATCTGCCAAAAATGAATCGAAAGGTTCTAAACGTGCAGAGGATGAGCTCCAGGTGGAGATCTCTCATGGTCTGCAGAAGGTTCCCCCGAAAAAACAGAGAAAAGAGCTGAGTAAAGAACAGATGTTAAAGAGAGAGATGCTGCGGAAAATACTCCTCAGCCATGAAAAGGAGAACGACCAGGATCCAGTAAAAGAAGCAGACACGGCGGTGGTTCGAGAGGAGGCGAAACATAACCGCTCTGACTCCCTCCGGTCCCGCATGGAGCAGCGTCTGGAGGCGGCTCGTTTCCGCTATATTAACGAGCTTCTGTACAGCACGTCAAGCGGCGAGGCCAGGCGCATGTTTCAGCAGGATCCGCAGGCCTTCTGGGTTTACCACAAAGGTTACACGGCTCAGGTCCAGAGGTGGCCGGCCAACCCGGTGGACGCCATCATCTCCTACATTCAGAAAAAGTGAGACAACTTTAGTTTTCCTGGGATATAAGAATGTCAAACGAAACACAACCTCATAACCAAAGTGTAACAATATCTCAACCAACGTTATTGGTTCATTTAAATGATTTTCGTTTTTATTATTATTAAATTGGATTAGTTGGCCTGTTAAACTGAAATATCCCTTATTTAGTAAAGATAATTTGTGTTAAACTCTGTTTTAATTTTGTTTTAAACTATAATTCCTATTTATTTCCTCTATATGTATTTATATTTGCTCTTAGCCTGTTCAGTCGCTCCTCGGCGATAAATAAAGTCCTATCCTAATCTGTTCCAGACCACCTACTCTGGTAGTGGCAGACTTTGGCTGTGGAGACTGTAAAATAGCGAGGAGTGTGAAGAATAAAGTGCACAGCTTTGACCTGGCTGCCACCTGTAAACTCGTCACTGTGTGCGACATGGCCAACGTGAGTCCTTCTGCTTCATAACCACCAATGTGTGTGCTCCATGTCTCTGTGAGTAAACAGCATATCTGTGCAGGTGCCTCTTGATGACAGCTCTGTGGATATCGCTGTGTTTTGTCTTTCCCTCATGGGGACCAACTTGGCAGAATTCTTAGCGGAAGCCAACCGTGTCTTAAAAATGAGGTAAAAATGTGTTTTCTGGAGCCTTGCAAACATCTTTTAACCACTTTCACACATTGGTGTAATTATTGTAAAGGATCAACACAAAGCTCTGCATTACTTCTACTGGGAAGGGAAAGGTGGTTTTAAAGTTTTTGTGATCAAAAACACCTGAGAGGTTTGGCTTTCATTTGTTTTCAGCTCCTTTGACTGCAAGTTTTCACCTCTAAATATTTTTGCCCGATACATTTACCTGAAGCTTAGTCACATTTGATAAAGTCTTGGTATTGATTATTTGGACTCAGGTGTGTTTTTTGACCTAATAATTCTTTTAGACAAAAAAAAACAGAATTTTATTTTAGGTATTTTAGAATAAAAATGAATGCCACACTTTTCAGATTCCTACCGTGTATCGTTTGTTTGTTTTTTTTTTTTTTTTCTTTTGCTGCCACAAAACACCTTAATGCAAAAACATGAATGTTTGTGGTTGAAACCTGAAAGAACATGGAAGATTTTCTGTTGGGTTAATATTTGTGCAAAAACTGTCAAACTAAATCACGTCGAGTTGTTTCATTTATTTTCTACGTCCAATCATTGCAGGGGCATCCTGAAAATTGCAGAAGTGGCGAGCCGATTTGACAACGAGCAGAACTTCATCTCTGCCCTGGCAGGTCTGGGGTTCAAGATGATGTCGAAGGTGAGGCCATATAGGTAATCAATAAGCTTAGACTTCATTACTATGACTTTAGATTTACCTACTGGCTGCTGGCAGCATGTTTGTGATCATTTAGTTTGATTCAGTGAGGCAGGAAACCACAAGCTAAAAACATCCTGTGAAATCAGTTTGCAGCGAACAGATTGGTAGACAGTGTTTGGAAATAACCAGCAGGATCATTTGATCAAGATAAAGTTGGTCTATTTAGGTGAAACTAAAGCAATAATTTGTATTTTTTGTCTCTTTTTCTTTTAGGATACAGAAAACAGTCATTTCTTCTCCTTTGAGTTTGTGAAGACAGGAAATGCTCCAAAAAACATCAAGAAAATTGGACTGGAGTTGAAGCCTTGTTTATACAAGAAAAGATGATTTTATGGAAGATATGATGAGCATTGATGTGTGTAAAATGATGTTAATCAGCAGCTCATTTGATCCTACCTGTACAACTTGACTGGTGTTGTGCAGATAGCAGAAAATAACCCAAAGCAAGTGTTTGGTCTGATGAACCTCCCTTGTTGTTTTTCCTGTTAGGTTCCCTGGCTGATTCACACTGAAAAGGCCATTTTAATGACCATAGTTCAACAGCTTGTTGTTTTTCTTTTGTACAGTAGCTCTCCTTTGTATTTAGCTCCTTACAAATATATTAATAGTTTGCTTTTATTTAATTGGATTCATTCTTTCTAACCACAAAGCTTCCCAGAGCACAAACAAGACTAACCATCCTTCATCTTTACTTGAAATGCTCATTTTATAACTAGTATTCATAACAGAAGTTTCAACAAGGACCGTGCACATTTCAAATGAATACATTTATGACTTTTAAAAACATTTAGAAACTGTAAGGATAAATGTCTGCCGTTTACTTTCCTCCCAATAGGACTTGCAGTTCTGTATTCATATTTCCTGTGTAATTTAAAGCTTGGTCATCCAGTTAAAATGAGTCTTCAGATTGGTTCAGTTTTAGTTTTGTAGAAAAACAAGAATCATGTGAAATCTGTATTGTAAATGCAGTTTTTGCAAGTCATTTAAAAGTAATATGTAACTGCACCTTATTAAGTAGCAATGGGACAATGTGTGGAAAATGCATGAATAACAGCAAACAGAACTTAGAAACCAGAGGAATAACTGTCATTAATTGGTTTTATTGATTATCATATAAAAGAAAAAAAAAACAAGATGCTTCAAACAAAATGCAAAGTTCAAGTAAGGCTGAAAAGGTGCAAACTCACTTCTTTTTTTCAAACCATTAATGCCCGTCGGCGACAAAGTTCAGTGCTTGGTCAGTTTTATTTCAAATGCTACATATACACTAAAATACACAGTGCTGCATTAGAATAGTAAATGCTGGGTCAAGCTGGTTTATTTGTATGGTCCTGTGAGGGACTCCCTTTATTTCTTCACACAGTACTCTTGGATTCAAAGACGATGGAGAAGCTGCTAAGCTGAGCATACTCCTTAATGTTGGCCATGTTTGCTGCAGGCATCCTGACCTCAGGAGAGCCGGGCTCCTGCATGAGACTGGTCAAGGCTGAGATGGACTCCCGTTCCTGAAAATTCAAAACAAGGAAAGAACCAAATTTTATAAACAAAGCTCTATGAACATGAATTATAAATATCAATTATAAAATATCAGAATATACCTTGTGTGGAGTCTTCTTTTTTTGTTTACTGTAAAACCAGGGGAAAAAAATCATTTCAAACCATTTTTGTCTTATATTTTCTGCCACTAGATGGCAGTGTGGTATAATTGTAAGCTCAGAGAAATATAGCAAACTCATAAGTTGTAGATGTGAATGCACTGCATGCAGCACGAATAGAATAAATGGGATAAACTCTCTATCATTGATCTCTGAGAAGCAGCTTCCTTTGTCCTTAAACTCCCCGGGGACATCGGTCCACGGTGAAGGACCTGCACTGTCATGTTCTCCTCAGCGAGTGTGAAAGGTCAGGTGGCCTGAGGTTATCTCAAAATAACTCTTGAGGAGTCATGTTTTCTTGTTGTTCACCGGGTGACTGACCTTCCAGAATTAGCCTGACAGGACTGTGTCACTTATAATGAGACCGAGGCTGTAAGTGGAAGAATGCTAAGAGTCGCTGACTTATTCAAACAAGTTAGAAACCTCTTTTGTTTGGCTCTAATGGGAGGCGTTATTTGAGCCTCACAAATCTGTCAAATCCAGTGAGAAAATACAGCAATAAACAGTTTTAAGGACTGTGACAGATAGCCCTGCTAAGTTTTAAAAGAGGTGAACCAACAACTTTTTTCCAGCAGTAGCATTAAAAATTCATTTGTGGATTGTTAAGACTGAAGTACAGCGGCTTGAATTATACTGTAATAACATCTGAAACATGTGAATTGTGCAACTTGGCAGTAGCTATAATGGACCACAACTAAAGCGACTTAAAATCTCTGAAAGGCAGAGCAGGAAACTAGACGATAAATCTGTTTTATAACTGTGCTGAACAATTTCTAGCTCTCTACAACAAGCGGGGCCGTGGTGGCAGAGGCACCTGTCTGCCTCAGCCACAGTTTTCCTGTTTGTGAATAACTACACTGAGGTGGTTGGTTGGTGAGTTGGTTTAACGATCCTTACATCCTGTTTGTCTCACATTGAACAACGGCGGCAGCGATGCCCTCATTTGCACGTCGGCGCATCACCTGCCGAGCTGACACCTGGGGAACTAACTCACCAGCAAACGCAGAGGATGACGATGAAGACGATAAGGATGGCTGAGGCTGAAGAGATGCCGATCATCATTACCAGCACTGCAACACAGAAGCACTGATATCAGACATCCCAACAACGCCTTCAAACTCTCAACACTCTCCAGCATGCAGATAGCATCAAGGCTCCTTAACTAAACATATCAGGGAGCGCAAACACTTACTAAACTGTTCGCCCTCTCTCAGGACTTCCACTTGAATTTTGACAGTAGCTTTGTGGTGATAAAAAGAAGCCAAACAGACGTAGAGGCCTTTAGTCTGCCCTGAAGGGTCTGAATGAAGGATCATGGCAGCCCCTTCCACTGGAACAACTGCGCCATCACTCCTACAAGACAAGCAATGCTAAGATTTAGAAAAAGGAGTTTATTTAGCACATGTTTTCATTGTATAATTGATGGCTAATTAAGAGCATAACAAAAAAAAACTGCATTTTAAAATAATGTATCTGAACTAGAAATACAGGCCAAGCACAGCTGGCAGTTATCAAGGTAGTTTTGTCACCTAGAGGAAACAAAATGCCAGTAAAACTCAACTTTTTAATGTTTTCGTAAAAGCTTAAATGCAAATGCAAGGCAGTCATCTGTGAGTAATGAGAATTTATATATCTGTTGGGATGGGATGGTACACATGCTATGGATTTGAATAACTAGTTAGGTGACAAAGCAGAGGTGTTTTAGGTCGTGCTATCTACTGAAAAGGCACCACTGCACCTTCGACACTCAAGGCTGTAATCTGACACGTTTCCTTCAACTCCGAGTAATACTTTCTGGTTGCGTTGATTCTTATTGACAGAAATTCTGTATACAGCTGCTTGATCAACATGGCGGTTCTTTAGAGTGCTCGTGTTGTTCAGGACTTTCACAGAGGAGATATCTGCAGAAACATTACAAAAACATCAAGAGTCTTTAGAAAATCAATCCATCTGTGTTCTTATGACCTCTAGTTGCACTTACAGTATGATGGGATGTGAACAGTCCTCCTTTCTGTGATCCCATTATCAGATTGGTACACACAGGTCAGGTCCTGGCCCTCATGGAGCACCAGAGGAAACTGATAAGTCAGCTTGGCATTCATTATGTGTCCTTTGTATTCTGTGTGCAGGGTTGTTTCATTTCCAACATTTTCAGGAAGGTCCCATGCAAGGTTTGTCCCGACACCCTCCCCTTTACAGTCACACACTGCAAGCCAGAGAGGGGAGTGTTGCTGTCGCACCACAGATACACTGATATGAGGGGGTTCTGCAAAAGAAAATAGCAGTGAAAAAAAGGGAGATGAGGAGTTGTTATAGACTTTATTTGTCAAAGCAAATTAAAAAGAAAAAATAGCATTCCAGAAAATGCAAACATACTGTTCACTGGAATGTGTATCGTTCTTTTTACTGGATTCGCCAAACTTGGGTGTTTCACAACGCAAGTCAGATTCTGACCTGCATAGAGAGAAGACTTAAAATGTACAGAACTGCGGGTCGATACCAGACCCTCAGGTTGGACCTCAGTGTCCGTCGAATAATTGATGTCATCTTTGTTTCCAGCCTGCCAGGTTATGGCTGCAGCAGAGGCGACACTGACTGCCAGGCAGTTCACTGTTGAGTATTTGTGACTGCCTTCCCACTCAGAGCTGAGGCTGATGGTTATGTTTGGTCGAGCTTTATGAGAAAAAGAAATTGAAAACAGGAAATGAGGTGCAGCTTTTAAGTAACTGATAGAATGTATGGTAAACAAAAATAGACGAATATGTGTTAGGTTAAATATTGACTGATTTGTAGAACATACCACAAAGTGGGAGTGTTATACTTCTGTTCTCTGCTTCCTTAAATGCAGGGTGATTTATCACACACAGAGCTGTGAGCTCCAGAGACAAGCATGCAGGGAGGAGTAAAACAGAATGGCTTTCATTATAGAAAGTGGAATTGGACCAAAAGTCTTCGGAAGCACCTTCAGGTAGAATCCAGGATACGTTGGCTGCAGGAACAGCGCCAGTCGCCGAGCACTCAATCATTCGGAATCCACCCTCACTGTGAGAATCGACCCTGATTGTGGGAGAAACTGAAAGAAAGAGTGTGGCCAGAAACGTTCCACATCAAAATTTAGGAGTAATGTCACGCTGGCTTCATAAAGCCAATTTACAATTTAAAGTCAAATAAATCTTTATACCCACCCAGCTGTGGAGGTTGCGCTTTAACTGTAATGTTAACCCGCAGCGTTGCTTTCAGATGGTAATAAGAGCAGTCGCACTCATACAGACCAGAATGCTGATGCATTACCAGACCTCGAATCGTCAGATTCCCACCAAGCAGCTCCACATCTTCAGGCAAGGGCCCGTCATCTCTGCAGGATGAATGCAGAAAAGTCAGTTCTCTGTTTTAAGAATGATTTCAAATTAACATGACAGATAAAGACTTGATCAAAAATGAAATCAAAGTGTCAATATATGATAAAAATAATAATAACTGTGATGAACAAAATGGAAACAATGTCTCCTTTTCTGTTATTTTATAATATTGCTGCTTTCTCAATATGTTTTTCCTATTGGTGATTTTTCAGGATAACGTGAGAAATAAACAGGTAAACACTGAAAAAAGTATCACAATCTGGTTCCTGCTGTCTGGCGCTTGCGGTTTGATGCCATCAAATGTTTCACCACTTCCTCCTTGAAATGTCTACATTCTCTCAATTTAAATGTGTGCATGTGAAAAACAAGCATCCGTCTGAATTTTGCCTGAAAATCTCATTTTTCATCATCTCTATAAATCTCTATAGACTGGTATTGTAAAAAATGAGGCAAATCATGTTTCTTTTAAAGGTAGATGTGATGCACTGAAAACATAATTCAGGGATTGTAAATAAAATTTATGAAGCAAAATAAAAAAAATTCTTACTTTTTGCAGATAACACTGTAGCGTGGCACATTCCCTGTGACCTCCAGGCTGATAACTATGTTGCTGTCTCCTTCCTGCAACTCTAGAAATTCAGTGGATTTAAAGTCATTGCTGCTGTTTCTACCTTCAGAGAGCAACTGAACTCCGGAAAAATCTGCAGATAAGACCAAAAACTTAATGGATTTTTTACCGCAATAGAAAAAGCTTTTGCAAATCTGGGACTCTATACTCACAAAAAGTGGGCAGGGTTACGTTTCGGGACTCAGCGTGAGAGAACTTTGGGTGTTTAAACACACAGGTGATGCTGTGGCCCTGGTGTTCTGCCACAGGAAGCTGGACGGAGAGACTTTTCATGTCAGTATTTGCAGTGTTATCTCTTTGCACCTCTTCATTGCTGTTCAAAGCCAAGGAAATGTCAGCCTCGGGTCTCCCTCCGGATGAAATGCAAGAGACCACCCAGAAATCATTTCCTCCTTCTTGTACCATCTCTGTTTTAATCGTCACATTTGGCCTCGCTGAGAAGCAGGAAGAAAAAGGAAGGAAGAGTTTTTCTTACTTAAACTGTTAATGTTTTCTCCAGCAAATTAGAAAGTCAGAGAGGCTCAGTTGTGTTTTTGTGGAATAGGAAGCTGGGGGAGGATGAGGCGTGAGTTAGCCAAACAAGGGCCAAAAAAGGGGGGCTTCTGCTTGTGTTTTGGAGTGCCGACTTATGGGCTTATCACCTGTCCCATCTGGTATCTAAGCTGCTGCTGAGAGCAGATATCTGGAGCAGCTGCTGTCCAACCAAAGCCAGGAGAAACCAAAGGCTTTAATACCAGGAATCAACAGAGTCGGAGTCTATCATCAAATATATTAAACTAGTTCCATGCAGTACTTTGATATCTCTAATGAGTAACAAAGGTGAGCTAGCTCACAGCGACAGCTTGGGTGTTTGGGAGTTCACTTATTTTAGCTTTAAAATGTCCTGTCTTTTATCACCTCCAGTTACGTGTGATATAACCACAGCAGTCAGAAAATTACTTCAGCAGCAGCGTTTCGGGGAAGTGTAAATTTATTGTAGACAAACGAGCTGCTGGGTGAGGCTCAGGCTTACCATACAGCGTGCCATAAAAACATTGGCTGCAGCAATTTGGAAGTTCTGCATGGCTTAAAAGCCAGTGTGGATAGGAAAACCTCTTTGGAAGAACAACGTTTTAAAAGCATATTTCACTGTTCTAAATGCAAAGACAACCACAGAGTGTGACTCAGAGATTTGTACTACATCTTGTCACATTATAAGCATAAACTTTATTCTATCAACTCAGCATTTTGTGTGAAACATCAGAGAAAAGTAGTGCCTTGCCTTCAAGTGGAAGAAAAAGAGATACATTGGTTTTAATTTTCTTTTTTTTTAGCCCGATTTAATCAAGTATCCCAGATTAGCTACCTCTACCCTTTAGAGCTCCACTTCTTTGTAAAAAGTCAAATTACTTTAGGTTTTCCTAAAAGAGTCTCAGAGCTTTGTTAACAAAGAAGAAGGAATACAGGGAGGCAGGTCAGGGGTAAAGCATGTTTAAAGCAGGGTTATTATAATAAGAAAATATATGCATTTCATAGAGACTATTGAAAATGAACAGAGTGTGGTTGGTCCAAATGCAAACCTAACATGAAATAATAATTTACATAAATTTACTGGCAGGGCAAAGAGATCAATGAACAGGTGAAGCCAGGAGGCTTTTGTTAATTGCAGAGGAGGTGCAGAAATCAAGCGTGTTAAATCTACTAAAGGGTTGAGACTGGAGTTAAGATTCATTCTGTCATGACAATACAACTAAGAATACGGCTAATATTACAATCGAATGATTCAGATCAAGACATAATCATGTTTCAAGAACGGACCAGTCAAAGTCCAGACCTAAATCTAATTCAGAACTTGTGGAGATACTTGAAAATAGACAAGTTATCTCAACACAGTTTAACCAAGCAAAGGTAATCTTCTCCTTTTCGTTTCTCTTCTTCATCCTGCTCTGCCTTATGTAGATGCACATCAACAATGCAAAAATAATCTATAAAAAATTCTATCAAGTGCATTTAACCTTAATTTGAGTAAGTAAATAAAAAAAATCTGAAAACAGAATGAGTATTTTTACCCTTAAAAAGGTTTATTGGATATCATGCACTTTGAAATAAGGGACTGCATTTATTCTTGTTGTAAATGTCTTATTCCATTGGAAAACTGTCTCATTTACGCGCAACTGAAGAAAAAATCTATTCATTTTAGGAAAATTTGACTTACTTAGATTTCAATCTTTGCATTGAAAATCTGATACATAAATCTGTGGGCTTATAATTTGACAAAACATAAAAGCTTTAAGGGACAGCATTGTGTTTTTATCTTGATTAGTAAGATTTCAGTGCCAGATGGTTGAACCACAGATTTTCCGCTGCAGTGGACAAAATAATCTGAGTTAGCTGTTTGTCATTGCATTGTGATAAAAGCTAAAATGGTACAGATAACTTCCCTTTTGGAGTGTGCGTGTGTGTGCAGAGTAACTGTTGATTGTGAGATTACCACCAGCTTTAAGGATTCAGATATTTTACATTTTTGAGGGTTAGCATTACAGATGTGCACAACAAAGCACGTCTTTAATCAAGCATAACTTCCATGTTTTCTTCCTCTGATCTCCCTGTAATGGCCATAATAAGGCTTGACTTCCTCTTTTGGTTTGGTTTTCTTTGGTGTAAATTACTGGTCGCCTAATTCCACAAACTGCACCTTTCATGCAGACCCGTATATGATCAAGAAATAAGATTTAGAACATTTTTGTTTTGTTTTTTAAGGCTGAAAAGACAACATTAGTTGACTGGGAAATGTGTTTTTTTGTACATTCATCAGCATCATGTAATATTTGTCCGTATTGTTTTTTTGTCTTTTCATAGAAAACAAATTGCTTTAGAACTTTGTATTTGTTAGGGATGGCCAATATATTAGACTGTAAAGAGAGAGAATATTAACAGTCTGCAAAAAGATAATTGGATTTTATGTTGTATCTCAAAAATTAGAATATTGTGTAAAAGTTCATTTTTTGTATCTCATTTTTAAAAGTGAACCCTACATAATATAGATCAATTACATACAAATGGACCTTTTTTCACTTTCCTTTCATTTTCATATTTTTTGTTTAGAGAAAATGAAAAAAACATAATTCAATGTGGAAATTGGAACAAACTAGAAGAATAATCACAGAGGGCCTTTTCCTAAAGGGTTTAGTTGAGTGTCTACTTTATAGCCTCAAAACAAAGGATAACGTGAAATACAACTTCTTTTAAACATTCCTATGAAAAGCATTGTGCACAATTAATTCAAATTATAATCACTGAGGGTTTTCAAATAATATCACCAACAAAAATACAAATATTTACACCAAATATTTTTTTACTATAAAACATACAGAAAAATTACTAATCAAGTAATGCTCTGAGTTTTAAACTGGAAAAAATGAATTTACAAAGACTCCTGGATGGTTGTAGAAACATAACATAAAAAAAACTGTGCATAAGCCTGAGATTCCTTTAAATGATTATCATTGTTTACCTTTAAAAACAAAAGCCATTTTTCCAGTTATGTAAACCAGTCAGGGACAGAGTTTACATTTAGTTTAAATCATGTAAATATAACAATCAAATGTGCTCAATGAGTCAGGAGAATTACAGAATGTTATTCTGCCGAAATACTTTGTTATTGTCAGGAGATATTCTCTTATAGAAGCAAGCATTGCATATAATGATTTCAATATTAAAAAATGAATGAATAAAACCAACCTTTGAAGAAAATACTCAGTTCTCAGAACCCCACCCAAGCATCCACTATCAAAATGAATCCTTTACCATTACCTCAGATCCCACATACCACAACTGCAGATCTGTATTATATAATTTATGCTTGATTAAATTCATGCCACTCATTACTGTAGTTAATCTAAAGTTATTTTCACATAATTCAACAGGTGTTCATGGGTACCATCCTCTGATTTGCAGACACAAAATCCACAAATCCACATTCTGTTTTAAATCAGTCATCAAAGTTCTGCACTGCACCAAATCATTTCTAAAACTTTTATTCTTCTTTGTATCTTGTTCCCTTTGCTCAAATTCACTGAAATACTGCATTCCCACATGAATGCGTTACACTACACAGCGTGATTTATGGTCTGTCCGTGTGTATGTGGAGCAGACTGAAAAGAAACAGCAGGAGAAAGTTAAAGTGTTGTAATCTGCTGAGTCATGATGCTTGATTGCAAACCCCTTGTGCTGGTGATGCAACACCTCCTGGAAACTGAGCTACAAAGACACAAATGCTGCTGATGTGGCCTTACCGTATGTCTCCACCCTTGCTGTGGTGCTCTTTGGGGTTGGGAGGGTCTCATGTTTGACCACACAGGTCACGCTGTCCTCGTCCTGGAGATGGGTGGGGAAGCTAAGGATGCTGCGCAGCGTGGAGGTGCTGTTTGAGTGGAGACTTTTACTCTCGTTCAAAGTGAAGGGGAAATCTGTAGGAGGATGCCCACCGACCAGCCAGCTGATGTGAGGTGTTGGTTTCCCTCCAATGGCAGAGCATGACACCGACTGGTAATGAGTATCATTAATGGTCTCTGAATTTACCGTTATCTGTATATCTGGTTTCACTGGGGATATTTAAGAATAACATAAATGTATTATTAATGCAGGCTTTAGCTTTGATTCTTAACGTGTCTCATTAGTGATTTTCTACCTTAGAATAGAGATCCACTTACCATAAACAGTGACAAACACGCTGCCAATTGAATATTCCTCCTTATCCTCAAACTCACAAAGGTACTCTCCCTCTGCCTCCAAGCTGGACACCCTCATCCTAACCGTAAGGTTAGTGGATGAGGGCGGTTTTGAGAAGTCATCAAAATAGCTAAACGATTTATTATTTGCAAACCCGGCCAGTCGTTTGAATTTACTCTGGGAAATCTTGCGTTTCCACTCAGCTTTCTGGATATCCTGTTTGCCTGGAAACTCACAGCTCAGGTACACATCATCACCCAGAACTCCGATGACGTTTTGAGAAATCACAGAAGTCGGTTCTTCACCTGAACCTGTGACACAGCAATAACATGCTTAGTCATCATCAGAGGTCAGAAGTTCAACTGTGAAGTCCTGATGTTGTGAAAACACCCAGCAAAGCAGATCTATCTCGATAGATGAAGTTCACTTTGCCCCGCCAAAATTCTCAGATGTCTATTTTGATTCTCAGCGCAAATGAAACTTTGATAGATGAGTCAGACTGGTTGGATTATTGTGTTGTTTTCTTGTTTACCAATGTTTCAAATCATTTGTGTGACGAACCAGATGCAACGATTAAAACTGAAGAGACAACCTCCCATTGGCCAGAAGAACACATGGTTACCATGGAGACCAAACACAGATTCATGAACTGATATTATGTACTAAGGACTCAAGCTGAATTCTATGGCTGCTTCTCCAACTGGTTAAATGCCAGGAAGAGTAACCGGGTCTGCTACACCTGAAGGAAGCCTCAACGTCATATTTTATCCTTGGACAAGAAAAATATTATTTTATTTCATTGGTTCTGTTTGATATGCACCTGTTTCACACAAATCACAAAAATGATTAGTGACTTTTTGTAAAATTTCACTTGCATTTGACTTGAAAAGTCCAAACTAGGTGATGACATTGGTGGGGAAAGTAAGTTTCAGTTATTTCACCCAGTAAACAAGCAATATTTGCAATGCCAACACTGTAAAAAACTGCATCCAGTGCGAGAAGATGATCAAAGTGCTATAAAGATGGGTTTTAAAAGGGTTGACAGTTGTTTCTCCCCCTGGCAGCAAGTCTGTAAAGGTTCCAGAATTACCTGTCAACACTCGAGAAGCTGAGGACAAGAAACGGACTCTGTTGCGCTCCTCTTTGATAAATGCTGCCTGGTTTTCACAATGTGTATTTAACTGACAAGTCCATTAAGTTAATGAAAACAACTCAGAAGTTATGTTCAGTTTGTATCCAGACAACAGAAACATTTTTCATCCACATGGTGCCCAAATCAGCCAGAGTTTGGTGAACATTTCAGAGGAAAAAACTTTTTAATAGATGACGGCAGACGTTAGCACTTACAGGCCTTCCTGCAATGCAAAGCCAGTCCACTTCTCTCTGCTTCCTCTGCTGACTTCATCAAGGTGTGCTTAAGGACACCATTTGTTTGAAGCCAAGAGCTTCTTCTCAGCTTTGTATAAACGATGAGTGCAATAATGACAGCTCTGCACTGCACTGTGTCATGGTAAACCCAAAGAATGTATCCAGTTCTGTTGCAATTGAAATCCAGCAGGCCTCCCTGTATATCACAGCTAATGGAAACAATGTGGAGGGCTTCCAAAGCCTTTAAGAGGAAAAAAATAAATAAATGCACTCTATCACTTCAGTAACGCCTTCTGGGTCCATTTGCCCTTGCAGGTTATTGCCAAAATAAATGTCAGCCAAGAATGGAAAGGCTGCGCCTTGAGGACACAAACAAGGTAATAACTGAGAAAAGAAAAACATGCATTCATTTAGTGCATCATATTTCCTGAAGCCCAGGGGGTTCTTTTTCTCACCAATTCAACAGCAACAATTTACCAGAGAGAAACAGCAAGTCTTTCTCCAGCAGGCTGGGGATGTGGTGAGCAAATAAGTCTTTCAATGTTAGATTTCACAGCTCTTACTCACATTTAAACTTTCATCTCAGACTGAAACTCTGTGACTTTGCAGAAACAAAAGCTAAGCATACCAGGGTCGTCGAGGGGTTTTTCCCCATACTCTGAGAAAAAAAAACACATCTTAACACCCCTCATATATTGGATTTAATAGGCTGTAAAGAAATTACTGAGGTTTTTAGGTGAAACAGCTGATCAATAACAATAAACTCACTGGCAGAGTGGAAATGTAGCATGCCATGAGGAAAATATGGCAGAAAATGGTTCCATACACAGTTAATCATTTGATTTTATGTGTGCATTTATAATTTAACTGATCATTTAGGAAAAACCAAGCAACCCCAGTGAATATAAATGCCACAGGTTAAATAAGACCTGAAGGTCCAGTAAAATAAGACCATAAACAGCTGACAGCCACAGATGGGCTGCAACTCTGCAAACTTACCCAGAATTTCCAAGGAATGTGCAAAAGTTTGGACAAGACCCAAAACCAACAGCAATGAGCATCTCATGATGGTGTCATTTAGCAACACGGAGTTGGATGCACCAACTGTGTGTCAGGCACACGGGTATTTAAAGTGTGTGTTCGCTTTCTGTGGTTTATGGTTGTAGGTGCACACCCTTTACAGCTGATACTGACGTGCGTGCTTGTTTGCTGACACTATACACCCACATACTGTACGTGCACATACATACACACACAGAAAGCAGCATGTAGAACCACTTCTGCTTTTTGTTTTTTTTTTTTTCAAAACAGTATTTTAACAAAGCTTTGCATGGCGCAGGATTTTTTCTGGTCTTCTTGCAGGATGCTTCTGGTCTGTTACTCAGCCACCTCAGCTAGCAGGGCCCCTTGTGACAGAGGTAAAGCCATGTATCATTCATACCATCCTGTCCCTGATGGTGAACCTCAGAGTCGGCCAGTCTGACAGCAGAGATGGTTTGCTTCTGCTTATATCCTGTGTGCTGGGAAATCGCTCACTCAGTCATTATTTTATGAATTAATGTTCCCTTTAATTCACTCTGTTGTTGCTTCTCTTTAAGACTATTTTTAAAGTTATTTGAAAGAGTGCAAAGAATGTGAATGGGTAAGATTGACAGTTTTAGACTGTGCCATCTTCTTAAGCTATAGCGATGAGTCATTCAAACCACAAAAAGAAATGCTGCCAATACATATTTTACCAGGTAATCTGTAACGGCTTTTTGAATGATCTCTTCTGAAACTAGGAGGCATGGTTCAAGCTTCTTCAGCGTGAGAAATTGGGTTTCACAAAAGGAAATACTATGATTTAGGTACATTTTGAAGCACATGCATCCACAACAAGAGTTTCCACTACTTCAGAGTACATAACATTACAGTGTTTTAAATTTAAGCTTCAAATTAGCATTAAAGGGTATATTCAGCTTAAATGTAGCAGTTTATGTCTCTTTCTTCACCATTCCATCTTTAGATTCACATCTGGAAAAAATCCCCTGAAAAAAAGCCAAAAATAACTCATGTACAACAAACAGAGCGGTTGAGGTTCCTGTGATCGTCTGTAGTTCATTAATTCTTTATTTTTTTACCTTATCTTTCTGAATAAGAGGAAAATATTTGATCAGCAGCACCATCTCTGCCAGCTGTTGTTCATTTACACCCGAGCTATCATCAAAAACTCTACCTCTCCCACTGAGGAGGCACAGCTGAAGTGATACGACTCTGACTCTAAACCTGATTAATATGACATGCTCAATCTGAGTCGCATACCAGCACTGGCCTGTGACTCTGCTGGCATCTGTGCAACAAACAAAGAAAGAAGTCCAAATATAAGTGGAATCTGCATGCTATGTTCTGCAAAGTATGAGTGAAATGAAGACAAGCAGATGTATACTGGTTTCCAGTTGCAGGTGAGTAATACTAAACATTCAAGCCTGCGAGGGTTTTAAGTGCAAGTTGTGATGTGAGAGTCGTTCATGGTAAGAAAAAAAAAAGAACATTCATACTGAGATAACTGACATATTTATCACGGGGGGCCCAACACTTGTTTAGATAGGTTCAGACAACTAAAGACACAAAGAAAACCCAACCTCCTTAGTTAGCACTTTTTTTTTACCTCATTATCTATATCATTACATGTCGCTATTGCATTTTCACATCTTATGTCACATATGGCCCTGACAAACATTCTGCTCCCTTACAGATTACTTTAGTCACATCCTCAAACAAAACAGTTACTCATTATATAAATGATATTTTTTTTGATGAAAATTTCACTTATTAGGAAAAATCTATCTAATATATAATTATAAATAGGCTGGTCCTGTGTAAATAAATGTGATTAAAAACACAAGTTCAGTTTACTTAACAATATTAATTCCTTCCTTAAGAAATCAAATAAGCAGAACCAGCCTGACCAAATACAGTAGAATGTGAAACATAAAAAATACAATACTGAATACCTGAACAAATATGGAACAGTGATGAATTTTCAGAGGATTTGCCAACCTATCAAAGTTACAAGTTACCCAGAATGCACTGATGAAAGTCAGAAGAATCACAAAGAATCCAGAAGAACAACTAAACCTCATTTGTCTTTGTTAAAGTCAACGTTTATGATTTATTAGTTAGAAAGAATTTGGGCAAAAAAATGATCCAATATACAGCTTTAAAGCAAAAACATGTTGA
>JAUZNJ010030974.1:0-16693 GCA_034780135.1 Jordanella pulchra | reverse complement strand
GTTTATGATTTATTAGTTAGAAAGAATTTGGGCAAAAAAATGATCCAATATACAGCTTTAAAGCAAAAACATGTTGACCAAAATTTCCTAAAATACACCCTGATAATCTTCAAGTATGATTTTTCTTTCACACTTGAAGTGCTTGCTATTACATCCTGTGTATCATACCTACTGTTTACCATCATGGTGGTACTTGTGTGATGGTCTGGGTCTACTTCACCGTCCCAACTCTAACAGGCTTTCTGTATTGGATTTATGATTTCCTGCTCTGGAAATCATAAATGTCTTTGAGTTCAAACATAAGTGGCTTTTGCTGCAGGACAAAGATCTGAAACACATTAGCAAGTCCTCCCTGTTAACCCCAAGACAAAATTAATTTGTCAGAGTGGCAACGTTTGGACTTTGTTCCAACAACATGCATTGTCAAGACCTTTAACAGTTATTAATTTTTAGAAAGACCACAGTGTGGATGAAGTTAACTATTCTGCAAAACAAGAGAAGGTCAAATAAAAAAAGTATAATTTCCTCCTTAAAAGTATCAAGTAACACCTGTGCAGGAACACATCATTTTGATATGTCCAAAAACTCAAACTGTAACACAAAAACATCAAAGTAATGATTTCAACTCAGTGTGAAGCTCCTGCAGCCCGCTCTAGCCTATTGTTTGTGAGGTATTGTTCTAACTGTTTGATAGATCAGTCTGCTGATAAAAAACTTTCTGTGAAGGCAGGTACAACTCTGTGCAGAAACCACAAAATCAGCTGCACAAAAACAACCAACACCTTTATTGCAGAGAGACTTTTCCTGCAGAGGTTTAGACATTAGTTCCATCAACAATAAAAAGCACTCAGGATTTAGTCAACTTCCTTATCTTGTTTTTAGGAGGAGATAATGGCCAGTGGTGCATTTAGAAGCTCCAATAAAATGATATAGATCCCTTCATGTTCTTATAAATATTTATGACTTGTATTCTAACCTTTTAGAGTCATGAACAATAAAAAATAGAGAGAAATGTGCTGTGATTCTTTATGAATCACTGTGTTCTTTTAACAAGTTGATATGTGTTTGCAGTGGGATGTGACTCATTTTGAAATATTGGTTAGACTTTCTTACAACTGACAGCAAGTACCCAGAGGTATATGCAAACCGACACTGAGCCAAACATGAGATAGAAATGTTCATGCAACTATTCCTTTAAACAGAGATGAGATCATTCACACAATTTAAAGGCTTGTAATGACAGAAAACAACTTCTCTGAGTCATAACCTCTCTAACATTTCTCCATTTTTCTAATACTCCCATGTGGTACCAAGGAGGCTCATTGCTGAGTGCCTAATGGTTATTAAGGTGATGGAAATTACTCGAACAGTGATCCGGAAGTTCTGAGGAAGAAGAGTCTAATGTTCAGTTCATGGGCCATTTATGTGTTTCAACAGTTGAGGCCAGACCTCTGAGTGCTTAATGGTTATTTAGTTGATGGAAATTACTTAAACACGCTCAAGTGGAGAGAATATGCATTTCTGGTCATTGCAGTCAGTGTTTCATTGAGTGAGTGAGAGAAATAGTGCTTATGAGAAATAATTCAGCTTGAAATGCAATTGAGGGAAATACATCTCTGTGTTTTGATGCAAAAATCACGAAAAAAATTGGGGCCGACAGCCAGCTTTGGTGGCTCTTTTTCTAGCAAGAACTTAGTCCCACTTCAGAGACAAAAGAGGAAAACTGCTGGCTAAGCATCAAGTGAAAATGTTAGTGAAATAGGCAGCAGATGGTGCTGGTTCATGCACCGGTTGTTGTGAACCCCCTGGTCATGACTGGAGCTGTAGACTCCTCAAGATCTGACACAAATCCTGGTTCATTCAGTCTACTGAGCAACCAGCAGGTTTTTGAGCATCAGATGATAAAACTTCAGTCAGAGGAGGGATTTAATGTTTCTGCCCCACAGAAACAATGGAGGAAAGTCAGTGTAAAGGCTTCCCCTTCTATCACATTATACCACTAACTCTATAGTAATTTATAATATACAAATAGAATAGTCCAAACATCCATCCATCCCTCAATCTTCTCCTGCTTCATCCATCAGGGTCACGGTTGGGACGGTGCCAATCTCCGGCAGACTATGGGCATAAGGCGGGGTAAACCCAGGACAGGACGCCAGTCTGTCGCGGGGCAACATATAGACACACAACTATGCACACACACAGTCCTTCCTAGGGACAAGAGATACCTAACAGTAATGTCTTTGGACTGTGAGAGAAAGCCGGAGTACCTGGAGAGAACCCACGCATCACGGGGAGAACATGCCAACTTGCAAACTCCATGCCCCCAGACCGGGATCGAACCCAGAACCTTCTTGCTGCAAAGCAGTCCAAACACATGAAGTAAAACAAAACATAGAAAGGACAAAGTCTGAAGGGTGTACCCTGCAATGCTTTATTTTATTTCCTTGATTCAAGATTTTGTTGAACCTCATTTTGTCTTCAGCTACATTTAGAGGACAAACGTTTTTTCCACACACATCTTTTTACACATATGCATTTATCAGTTATATTTTCATGACATCTCTGGCTGTCTGCCTGTGTTTCAAACCTTAAGAAGCTACTGACTGGTTTCCTGCTGTAATTGCCCTGTATTCCACTCTCTCCAGCTGCTCTATCCATGCAGAGGAAAAGCAGAACCACACCCTGATAGTGCCACTGAAATGTTTCACAAAGGGGATGTTATGTGCCCTAACCTGCAAATGTAACTTCCTGTGACTTTTTTTCAATAAAGGCTCTCCTCTTGCCATATGAAATCCTGCTTTTTGCCTTTGTGTGGTTTTTGTTCTAGGATGCCGTGTATTTACCTCCCTCTATCTTTCCATCGTCTCTGATGGTGTGTTCAGGGTTTTAGTTTTCCATCAGCGCTAAAGTCTAGCATACTCAGTTGTGGACTTATCAGACTGAGGCGCCTTTTTCTAGTCGTTTGCTATGTCCCCTACAAATGACAATCATCCTATGGCCCTGCATAGGGCAAAGAGAACTAAACCAACCCTGCTTTAAATTTCTCCAGGACTTAATCTCTGACTGAGTTTTTTTCTTTTTGTTTTTGGTCAATATGATGCTGTTTGATCACTAATGCCCCGTAACAAACCTTGTGGGCCTTCACAGAACCCCTTAATGTTGCATGAGGTTAAATTTAAATAGTGGTTGGACTGGATTTTATTTTCGGGGTGTTAAAAGTAAAGAGGGCTGAAGGCAGTTTTAGCCACACCTTTCAGAATTTCATTTGAGAATAGAGCATTCTTCCATGTAGGGCATTGTTACCCTCAACCTTGTGGTGATCTATCTGTAAAAATATCAAAGAATGTATTTTACCTGAGTAATTTCAGGAATACATCTGAGAGCTTTTGTTAATGGGAAGAAAGATGTTCTTGAAATTTATCTTTCTAACCTTAAACCTGTTAAGTGAGCATCGTTTGAATCCGTTTTACCAACCTTGTTTTGAAAACCCAGACCACGAAGCTGTCACTGCTGCAGAACCAAAAGAACACACCTCATTAACCACATCCGAACGTGGCCATGTGACTCGGTTGTGCAAGCTTTGCTGCCAAGGCTTATTCATTTTAAAAAATCCATACTTTTTACTTCTAGCTGTGCACCAATCGAAATTTTACAGCAAGACATTCAATGAATAAAGTTTAAAAAACTGTACTTGAAACAAGATTATATTCTTTAATTGTGGTGAGAGGTGTAAATCAGTGATGAACTAATGTGTGGAGTCCGAAGTTGTTGCAGTTTATCAAAGATGCCACCCAAACGCAACAACCCTGGAAATATTTTTGCAGCCCCTAATCTTTTTTGTTCCTGGTTGCTTCTCTCTGATTATATTTCCTTTGAATATCAGCAAATGGCTTAACTGCTTGATTAAAAAAAAAAACTAAAAGAAAGCAACTTATTGCCCTGCTCATGCTACCAGTGTTTTGGTTACAACTGTTTCACATTCCCACATGTTTTTTAGCAACAGAAGAGCTATTTTCGTATAATGATTCCAGCAGAAATTAAGTGTTTAGCACAGAAAAAAAAAAGACAGACACAATTAGCGAGAGCATTGGAGGATTTAGCAGCTAAGGAGTCAGAAGGCTCCCACAGGAGTTGAATGAGGCCAGAACGGAGCTGCAGGAGAGAGCATATTGGAAACATGTCCACTGATGGATGCAAATGTTGCACAAATTAATGTGTAAGTAAGCAACTGTTTACAACTCAGAAAGGTGATGATTAGCTGTGGAGGAAACAGCATTGTTCCAGTTACTATGAGCCAGACGTCCCCAGAGTGACCCGTTTCACATTAGAGCTGCATCACAGTGGTGCGACCCCAATCTCGCTGTTATTGCTCGACATTAAAACTTGATGTTTGAGGTGTTTATAGGGCTGCAATCTTTTCGAATCCACAAAAGACTTCAGGACAAGGTGTTCTGAGTTTCTCCTACAGTTTTAAAGACCCACCTTAAAGGGTGGTGCTGTAAAACCACAGCGGAAGGGAAGTTGTGTAGTGAAGCTTCGGTTGCACTAAATTTAGAGCTCCACAATCTCCCTGCAGGGCTGTGCTGAGGTTTGGCTGTTTTTATTTGTGCTTCGGAACGAAATGTGAAAAAAAAGGCAAACATTTTTATTTTTATCTCGAAGTGCCTTTGTCTCATAACAACCTGCTCCAACCATCTCATTTACCCTCCATCACAGCCATAGTAAACCACATAGACTATCCCACCACAAGATTCAGTGTCTTGTCCCTGGTTATGAACAGGCTATGAATAACAGCTCAATGCTGAATTTAAGACAGTAATTCTTTTAAAAACTCCATTTGCTGATGCATTTGTTTGTAAGCTCAGCTTGATAATACTGTAAAGATTTTTGATGAAGGAAAAATGCAACAAAGCAAGAGGAGGTTTATTCTTTTTTCTGTGTATTTGGGGCAATTACATATTGTGAGGCAAAGGAGTCAAAAAGATCAGCCAGTGGCGCCACCAAGAGGTCGCAATGCAATAACCACCTGTATGATTTATTAATTCTTTTACATTACCATAGACCACAATTAAATGATACCAGGATAACATATTTTTAATTATGGGAAAAGGAATAGTTGATCATGTTATTTTTAGCTGAATTTTGGTATGTAGGTGCTGGAAAACATAAGCTTACATTTAATAAGGTTTGTTTAAACAAAGCACTGGAGAATCTCACTTAATCTATTAATATTTCTCAGACTAAAAGTCAAGTTTCATTCTAGACATATATATAAATAAAGGACCTTTTTGTAAGTCACCCATAATGATTGGTGGGCCCCATTTGGACAGCCCTTACTTAATTTTCTGGAGGTGGCCCTGTGATCAGCTGGCATTAGTAAACAGTGTAAGGGAATGGCCAGTTTCAGGGAGGTTTAACATAGATTCTGTAGAATTCAATTAGGAATTAAGGTACAATTAGATTCTAAGTCTGACTCCAGTGATGAAGACTTTGCAGCCTTACAGAAAACATCTTTGAAGAAGGTATTTGATAAAGTACAAATAAAGAGCTAAAATTAATAAAAGATACATTTTATCAGGATATGTTTTTTCTTAATGATTAAAAATGTACAGCAAAACAATTAGAAAACCTGCCACTGATTTAATG
Source organism: Jordanella pulchra (assembly GCA_034780135.1). Lineage (NCBI taxonomy): Eukaryota > Metazoa > Chordata > Actinopteri > Cyprinodontiformes > Cyprinodontidae > Jordanella > Jordanella pulchra. Next base: position 11,044 of record JAUZNJ010030974.1, on the reverse strand, counting down.
TGAGCATGACTGATCCCTTATACAGAATTACATAAATCAGAGAAAACTGTGAAAATATGTGCTCTGTCAAGTGTATAACGTTTAAACTTCTGGTCTGACATAATCTCTATGAAAAGCCATATTCTAAAGATTTCTGCCTAAATATCCAGACTATTGTACTCTCCTCTCCTCTGTAGTGTAATGCATCCACCCATTGTCTTATGTTTATCCAAGGTTGAGTTTCAGATTTAACAGATTTTGAGCCCCGACATCCTCCTCTGCTGTGACACACTCCAGTTTCTATTGTAGTATCCTGACCCAGAGACTCCAGACCTTAAGGAATATGTATATATTCTCCTCAGTAAGTTTTGAGTATTTCAGCAAGTCTCTTCCCACAGAGAGATAAGACTAGAAAAACAGAAAACAATGTTAAAGGAAGGAATCTTAGCACCTGTTGTAAAGATGGGATGGATGGATGGATGGATGGATGGATGGATGGATGGATGGATGGATGGATGGATGGATGGATGGATGGATGGATCATTTTAATAACAGATTCCCTCTGACTAAGCTCATTAAAGCCTTCATCTGAATCATGGCAGATTGAAACTGTACCCTTATAGTAATTAATATTAAAAAGTTGTCAATAAAGAAAACGTTCCACAAAGTCCTGCCGATCTTTTCCTGAGGAACACTGATAGATCAGAGGAAACTCTGTCTGTTTGGAAGCAAATATTGAGCAATGAGAGATGACTGAAGACTTAAGAGCTAAGCATCAGTTTCAATTAGGCCCTGTCTTGCATTGAATTATTCATTTTTATATTTATTTGCTTCAGATGTGTTCCTGACAACCACTCGCTTTCTACCGTGGAAGATGACAAACTGCCTGTTGCAACTTGAGGATGCCTTTTGCAGGAGGTCACAAATGAGTGAAAGATGTTGCGTTTGTTGACGCTGAGCTCTTAATTAAAGCAGTGTGGGATAATGAGAGTTCACCTCCACTCAAGCATATGCTGCACTTAAACTCAGCTGACACGACAGAAAACTCACATGCAACCTTAGACTGAAAGGGAGGGGTGGGCGGAAAGAGTGGTTCGGCACCAACCGGCCATCGGGGACCGTGGGGGAAGGAGAGGAGCCAATCAATTGACTTTTATGGACCTGAATCAGAGCTAAGCGTTCCTGTGTAGCTCAGCTGCCTTCATTCATTTCTCTGTCGGATGGCTCGTCAGGGGAGCAGAGAGGTGACACTCACATTCACACTGCCTGGTTTGGGGTGACAATATTTAGATGAAGGTGTTCTGACAGCTGCACCTGTTTTTATACTTAATATGAGACTGTTTCAGAGTCCTCCAATGGGTTTCAGGTTACAGATCTAAAAGACAAACAGTGCTGGGTGGAAAGTCTGTGCAATATTCCTGCATCTAGAACTCTTGTGTTACACCTTTAGGAAGACGTAATACTTAATGGAAAAAAAGAGATATAAGCAGCAACAGCTTATATCATTCACATATTTGACTGGAGTTGTATGTTAAAGATTAAGGAGAAGTAGAGCATAATTTGTTGTTTTTCCATTCAACCTTCCTAAGTCAGTACTTTCTAGAATCATCTATTCTCTAAGCCTTTGAGCTACTTTTGATTTTTATTTTTCCTTATGGCTGAAACTCTAGTCAGACTGCAAAGTCTCGCTCGAGGTTGAGGTCTGGATGTTGACTGGACCTTTCCAACAAATAAATGCTTGGATCTAAACCATTTGCTGGTTATATTTCTCAGTCATCTAGAATGTAGATATTAACTTAATAAAAGGGTTTAAACAAAAAACAAATTAGACTTCAGTTTTGTGTTGTTTGTTTGTCAAGTGTGTTTCATTTTTTTATCCATATGGCTTTCAATAGAGGAGGTCCATGCTTTGGGCAGGTTTAGGTTGTGCAGCGCAGATGGAAATTGTTCCTCTAACAATAGTCAATTCAATTCCCTTTATTATGGCGCCAATTCACAACAATTGTCATCTTGAGACAATTCGATCAGATCATAAAGTCACATTGGTAAAAATAATTATTGTTAATATGCACCAAGATGTGATGGGGCTTTATGCCTTCAATGCATTACATTTGTGTCTGGAAGCTGGAATTTCCAACTTCGGAGAAAATTTTAATCAGAAAGGCCCTGAAACTTTCCCAACCTTAGCATTAAGGATGGCTGCTAGTCATATTAGCAATAGTATCTGTAATTACTTTGACTATATAGTAGTTCATTACTATGTATGTATGTTAGGTTTCAGTGTTTATGACACAATATGTTTTACTTTTCCTTATTTGCACAAAATATAGAACAAAAAAGTTCCTTGAGGTGCAGATGAACATCAAGTCTCTTCCATCCAGACTGTTTTTTTCTGGTTTGAGCCATGCATTGATGGAAGCTCTTTAGTTTTTTCTAAAGTAGTCTGGATTCTCCTCTCTGCACTGAACTGCATTCTCCCCGCTGCTCAGTTTGTGTTTGCAATTTGTTTTTTTCCTTGGATGAACCAACCTCTGTCAGTTTGAGAAGTTCTCACACACGAAGAAATATTGCGTTTGAAGAAATTCTCAGATGTTCTAACAATGTAAGGAATGACAATGTTTTTGCGTTTGTTCTGTCCTGTGGTGAGCGTTTTTTTTTTTGGGTTCTTTTTGGTGTCTTGACAAAAGCCTAGATAGGATATCCACAGGTCTGAAGAACTTTTTAGATGTGGTTCTGTTGTTTTTTTCCCTCCACTTTTGCTTCGTGGGGATGTGCTTGCCTTGATGGTGTAGAGTTTTGATGGCAGATAGTTTGTTTTCAGTGGGTGGTGAAAGTCAAACAGAAGGTACTGATCTGTGTTGGTTTGTTTTTCTGCAGACCTCAGTGTTGAGACTTTCATCTCTTTCTATGTTCACCAAACAAGTTCTTTGTTGTTGTTAGTCTCCTCTCTGGTCAACTTCTTGTCATTGTCTATAGCTCACATATCCAAACCTGGGGATTGGTGGTGTTCCTCCAAGTAGAGGCTGGCCACAATCTGTGACACTCGTTTAGGCTCTAGCTGTACGTTTAAGGTCATCATACCACTGATAGCTGGATATTTGGCCCAGTTTTAAACGTTTTTGCTCCCTGGTCCCTGATGTAGAGAAATATCCCCAGGACGCAGCCAGTGCAATCATCAACATCTTTTACTCCTCACAATGTCTTCAGGGACATGTGAAATAGCTGTATTCCTGCAAGGATGACAAAGACTCAAAAGGTGCATTTTGGGCTTTTTTTTTTTTGTACAGTGCTCCTGTTTTTTTTTGTCTACCCCATCATGAGTTGTGGTAAACTGTAAATAGGAATTCTTATGTTTTTTTTTCTTGTCAACCTTGGATAAAGGTCAGACATGTGGAGTATACGGCTAGTAAATGTCTTGTGGACAGATTCTCTTTCACCTCAGCTGTGGATCTCTGCTGCTCCTTTAGAATTAAAATGTGCCTCTTGGCTGCTTCCCTGAGTAAAGCTCATGTTTCTTGGTCTGTCAGTTTAGCTGGACAGTCAAGTCTCACTAGGTTGGAAGCAGTGCCATAATCTGATGAATTAAAAAATCCATCAGATGCTAAATACTTGAGAAAATGTTTAAACCTCAGCTCAGATTCCAACCTATCCACAACTTTATCTCAGACATAGAACAGCTGGTTATTATTATCTAAGTGTGAAACTTATTCAGTAACTAAACATCTTTGAAAGTTGATTATTTTCCCTTTATAGTAATTAGAGTTAAAGGTGTTAAATGCACATGTAGTATATTTTTTAGATTTCTGTTTGTAAAAGCAATACAATAATGTATGATTTTAAATCATCTACTTCTAAAATGTTTTTATTTACTGACATGTGTTTTTATTCAGTACATAGAGCAGCAATACTAGATCCAATCTTAAATATGTTACAACATATTTATATTAATAAAAAACAGGAAACACCAAACGATTATCATCATATAATTATATCTAATGGTGCATTGTTTTCATTGTGTCTTAAAAACTTGAACAAAAGTGAAATCTATCAATATTATTCCATTATTTGTCACACAGAGATATGACAAGCGAGTATGTAATGAAGAGCACCTTTTTAGAGTTTCGTGTTTTGCAATAAAACCAATGAACAGCATGTGTTTATGTAAAAATATGCATGTCATAACTTGAGAAGAAAATGAACTACATACGTAGAGGTTGAGGGGGCCGCAGGAATCCCCATGGCGCCTGTTGTGTACGCAGTGACTGTCCATGCAGTGAATTCCTGCAGCACACTGTCCTGCAGCTCTTGCAACAGAACCTAAATGATGATTCCCACACTAGGAGACGATGATAGATGGAAAGTGTCTGTACAGCCTTTTCAGCAAACATTGTTCCAGATGAGAACAAGGAAGGAAGAGGCTTAATTGTCCCTTGCTGCCCAGCACTCTCTCTGAAACTGCCCCTAACACACATACACACACACACACCCCACAAACACATCCAGGCTGACCTTCATCATACCTACACTGACTCAGCATTTGTTCCGTGATGCTGAGTGATTATTCTGCAGTGAGCTGCTGCCTGTGGGTGTGATCTGCAGTTTTTTTGGTATCATGTCGTATGAACTGCATTTAAAATGTAGGAAAACTCCAGTTCATAAATCCAAAGCATGTGGACCAAACCATCTGACATTAATGATTGTTTTAACAGGAAAACGTTTATGGTGGGCAATCAGAGTTGGTACGTACTGTATGTTTACTGCATTGGCAAAGATCTGATCTTGGCCAAGTTATGCTGCAGTCTGCCAGAAAGTTTATGATTGTGAAATCAGGTTGATTGAAGCATGTGGCTGGAAGCAGAAGGTGGAGGAGCTGTGGGAATGAAAGGCTGTCACACTGTTATTTCCCTTTTTTATCATTACATCTGATTGTTATGAACTCTGGGGAGGTTATTTGGAGCTCAGAGAAAATATGATCCAGGTCGTATCTACGTTTAATATCTGATGGTCAAGTTTCAAGCAGCGCTGGATGGATGGATGGATGGAAACTGAAACTGATCTGTGATAAGGATATTGAGGTCATCTGTAGGTTTCATATTTTCTATATTGAATGACAGAAAGATTCTGTCACTGCTGCACAGATTCAAATATGACTTTCAGTTTAGTTCAATAATGTCATACAATTCATGAATAGAATAGCCTTTATTCTGAAGGACTTTTGTTGAAGAATATTTGTCCCACCACACTGCTTAAGATGAGCTGTGAGAGGTTTGTTAAGACTTGCATCTCTGAAAGTCTAACCCTCCCATTTTCGATAAATTTGAGGTAAAAAAGTTGAAGTACTGCTGTGGAATATTTATGAAACCTTGTTTACTTTGGGTATTTTCATACCTGCAGCTTAAGGTCAATCTAAATACAAATTGACCTAAAGGTTTGCCAGTAGTTTTAAGTGCAAACTATGTAGAAAAAAAGGCAAGAGCCACTAATAAGCGACGAAGTTCAGTCTCCATAATGAAAGTTTATCCATTTATCTCTGTTAATTTTTCTGTAACACCACATTTGGATATAAACTGGTTGTTAAGAAGACATCACGTTGTTTAAGTACTGCGGTCTTTGGTCCTGAGTGACAAAAAACTGGTGTGAAAGCAACCGTAGTAACTTAAAAAACAAAATGAAACAATTTATCCCTTTAACATCCAGAGCCATACTATGGCTTGCACTAAACATGTGTGAAAAAACACTTAGATGCAAGAAAATTTCCAGGTGAAAATAACTAAGAAATTACTGTCAATTCCTTTTAGAGAAGGCGCTGGACCAAAACACAGACAGGACAGTAGAAGCTGCATGGTTAAGAGTAAATAGTTTATTGGGGGGAAAAAAATATACATGCAGCCACAAGGAGAGCCAAGCATGGAGCAAGGATATTAAATTGTGTGAACAGCGAGAGAAACGCATTCATGGTAACAGAAGGATCCAGTGGAGAGCAATAAGAAAACAGGAGCTTATATTTTGAGGTTGACTAGGAGAAATGGCCAAAAACAGGAGGGAGGAGGAGCTATGGTAGAGATGAATTGATGAACAGGAGCTACACAGCAAGAAGACACCTCGAACTAACTCAAAGTATAAAGAACACCAGAATAAACTAGAAAGCTAAACGCAAAGAAAGGCATTAACATCGAAAATATCTAACACAGAATATGTCACTTCTATGGCAAGAAATAACAGATTATGACAAAACCTGCTGAACACGATAAACAACAAGAAAACAAGGAAAAGAAACACAAACATTTAATGAATTCAAACTAATGCTTTGGTCAAGCTTCATGCTTTGTATTACTAACACTTTAAACAAGTCTTACTTATGCAGTCTTTTCTAATTTTCTAAAAGTCATAGACTTAAGTGTAAGCATGTTAACCAAGGCCTGTAGATTCTGGGATTGAGCTCCAGCAGGTTGTAATTATTAATTCATTTATTGGTAAGTTCTCAAAGCATTGCACGGCCTGGGTTTGAAGTCAGTTTCCTGGAAAAAATGGCACTGACCTTAAATATGAGCTTATGTAATGCATTTAATGAAAGTGGCCTCATAGTCCTTCCCAGATTGATTATTTTTGGTTATTGCTGATGGCTTTTGTTAGCTCAGACCTGCCTGCTCCAGATCCCAAATGAACACAAATAAAGCTTTTATAGACTTAGTGATGACCAGTTAATCACTGGTATGAAAAGGTTTAAGACAGGTGAGAGGTGTTGTGTCTTCTGCTTATCTTATTAATCATTCTTTGTTTTTTCTTTTACACAGATATCTCTTTTGTTTGTACACTTTGGTTAGTCTTTTAGAATTTATTTCTGTTTCTTTTAAGATCCTGCTTCATGTCCAATTATTAGTTTATAACCTCTTCTTTTAAAATCTGTAACAGCTCCTATATCATTGATACCCTCTGTCTTTCTTGTCATCAGCAGTTTGTTAGTTGTATTTCTTGTCTTTAAGTTCTTCCTTGATCTGTTTCCATGATCATAGTCCGGTTTCTTGTGGCAGATTTCTGTGCTATACCTGTTCTTTGTGATGTTTTGTTGCTCTCTCTTTTTTTTAGGGGTTCAGTTTTTGCCTTTCAAGTCAGTGTGTCATTTTCAGATTATTCCTTCCAGTGAGGTAAAGTTTCTGTTGTTTCATGTCTGCCTAACTGCTTTGAGCTGTGTTTGGGTCCTCAAATTACAAAGGATTATCTTAAATACTGTATGTCGCTGATTACAGAACACATGGTACTTCAAGGATTGTTGATATTTCCTATTCACCATTGCCTGTCACAGGTTTAGGATCCTATCAGATCAGCTTTTAATTTTACTTTGGAAAAAGAAGAAAGTCTAATAACTTTTCAAGGATAAATTTCAGAAATCGATATCAGATTTTAATAGAGGAAATCACCTTTATCACTGTGTGATCATCTTCCATCATAGTAAGATGTAATTAACTTTTAGTCTGGATGAAAAAGTCAGATTAAATGTTTTATATTTGTTTGTTTTGGCTATTTTTAGCCTAAGAATGACCTGTAGCAGTAGATAGACTAGATTCAAACAACCAAATGTTGGTGATGCACCACTAAAGTACATACATTCATCTGTCTTGTAGTTTCGTTTAACCAAGCTTGGGAATGATCAGAGGGGAAATCTATTTGAGTAAGAGAAGTCCCATACATTCTGCCAAATTAAACAGAGAAAGAAGTCTCAAAATCACTACGTTCCCAGGCTTCTTTCTCATTCAATAGCAAAAAACCCCCAAAAAACAAAAAAACAGAATGAACCACAGATTTCTTCTGCTAATGACAGCATCAACTATTGATCCGCCGATGAGTGCCTGTGACCTGCTTATCTGCAAGTAGTAACACATTAACAAATCTACCAGAGTTCTTCTGCACAAACACTGATTCAGTAGTTTTTTTTTGTCATACACATAATTCTAGTTCATAAAATGACACAATAGATGAAATGGGGCACTGCAGAAGCCATTTGTTTGTTTTGAAAACTTAACCAGAAGCAGCTGTGAGTTAAAACCTCTACGCTGCAGCTGCTTCGCCAACAAAAACACAGCCGACTGTGTTGCAGTGATCTCTGACCTTCCTGGTGTCCTGCTTTACAGGAGATGCTGCTCTTCCTCCTCCTAACACATGACTTTCTCCTGGTGAAAAAAATTACTGACGCTGTCTTTGCCAGAAGCTGTTTAGTGAAACTCAATTTTAAGAGAAAAAAGTAAACAAACTGCGGAGCATTTTGAGATTTACATTCCTCTTAATAATACTGTGGGGGGTTGGGGACATTTTTGTGAGTAAACTTGGTCTGACTGGAGCCAGACGTAGAGGCCAGACAGTTTTATTGCATTGTGGGATTACGAGCTGGCTGAAATGAAAGTGTATCTTCACGGCTACCAGGCTCGTGATCTTCAGGGCTGCTGACAGGCCTGTGCGTAGCCTCTGAAGGTAAAACAGCCTGGGGAGATTATTATTTTTTTACACCAGAACAAGCACGTACATCAGCAGAAAGAATGATGCCCCGTGACATTCGTTCTAAAATCACCGCAGGAGACAGCCGGATATTTGGCTAATTAGGAAGGGAAGGAGCTCTGAGTGTTCAGAGTGATGCAAAGATCAAGACAACTTGAAACTTATTTTTATTCACTAACTTGATTAAATCAGAAAAAGCAATTGTCCATCATTTTAAGGTGTTATAGTGACTGACACACATTGAGCATGCACAGGGTGTGCACTAAAGAGCTTTTTGTTTTTCCAAATATTCAGAGTTCAGCTATAAATAATTAGCAAAAATTATAACAAAATGAACTAGAAGACAATCATACGTTTAGAAATCATCAAATAAAAATGTAATTTTACATCTCAGTGCATTTAAGGCAGTCTGTGTGAAGGTTCGACATATTATTGGGGTCCTATACTTTTACACCTTTAAACACAAGCAAAAACAAATGCAGATGAGGTCATAGAGGTTGTTTCCTGCTAAACAGAACCTACTGGGTTTAGGACAGATATTAGATGCCTAAATCATCCAGTAACTTACAGTAACAGCCTAAGTCACCTCTTTGTTTGATTGGTGCCTTCTCTCTCTCTCCTCCTTAAGCAGGAGCTCTTTGTGGTGGACAAGGCACCTTTGATGAGCAGAAACACCTCCACACTATTCCTCAACCATCAACTAAGCTATTTTAGATGAACACTACTTCAGCCTTGTTGTTTGATTATTGTGTTTATCTGTGTAAATCAACATTTAATTCGCTGTGATATTTCAGTGGCTATCTCCTGTTTATCCTACTCACTTGGCAAACTCCTCTGTTTCCTGGGCTGTGTTGCAGTTGGATTCAGTCAGAGCTGCATATTGCAATTTGTTGAGAGAATCTTTTAAGCAAGTATGCCCAAAGTCAGTTCTTAAAGGTCGCGTCCTGCAGGTTTTAGAGGTTTCCGTGCTTCAGCACAGCTGATTCTGATGATCACAGTACAGCTAAAGCCTGTTAATCAGCTATCAATGAAAATCAGCTGTGCTGGAGCAGGAAAACCTTTAAAACCTGCAGAACAGAGAGACCTTTGAGAACTGAGTTTGGGGATGCATGCTTAAAGGACAAATAACTCAAAAATAAACTTCATTTTGCCAACAAACTATATAAATAGCTGTCTTATAGTCCTGTTTACATGTCCCAGGTTTTATTTGGACAATTTACTACACGTGAGTTTCAATCTAACTTTTGTGTCTAAAATAGTTTGGAGGCTGACTCCTGTTTCACAGGTGTATGGCATCTGATCTTGAATCTTTATAGGTGTTGGTCCTTCCATTATGGGGTGTCACCCAGAAAAACTAAGGTGAGTAGCTCTGCATCATCATTTTGATCACTGCCCATGTTTGTGGTGCTTTCTCTGCCAGGGTCCTTTCCACTATCAATCCATCTGTCAGTTACAGCCAAAACCGTGACCAGCCCTCATCCCATGAACAGAGTGAGTTACTCTTTAAATTAATAATCGTACTTGTCCATCCCCTCTCCATTAACAACATAAACCACACTTGGATCGTTCCTCATTTTCAAAGCTGTAGCCAACTTGGGGTTAAGGAGACAGAAGCAGATATACAAAATAAAGCTAGAAGTACTGATCCATGAATAGTTTAGCAAAATATAACAGTAAACTAACTTCATAGGTGGCTCTGTCTAAGAAAGAAATATTTAAGCCATAGCTGTCAGGTCTCCCGTTTTGGCTGAGAAACTGTTGAATTTGACCTCTAATTCCCACCATCCTCCCATATTAGCAGACTCCAGTAAATTTCCATATGATTGTATTGTAAAATTAAATTTAAAAAAAAAACCGAAACACATGATTTCCCTCTCTAAACGGAACTGTCTCTAGCATCGCAAGTAAAAATCTGATCACCTTACTGTAGTTTGCAAATGGTTAACAAATACTTATTTTAGTGTTATTGTGCACATGTCTTTAATGAATACTGGAGCTTGACTGCAGTAGTTGGACAGCTCACAACGTATGTTGCAAAATTTCTCATATTTTCAAATCCGAAACTTGAGAGGTATAAATTAAGAAGATGAAATATGAGCTTTTTTCATGTCCACAGGGATTGAAAAGAGAACATTCAGTTAGTTCCAGTAAAAGCTGAGCCCGTGACTATGTATAGGAGAGAAACAGGACTAAGTACTGAAAAACAAATGCAAATCTGTCATTTAAAACTGAAGTTGTTCATGGCAGCTGCACAGCTAATGTTATAATTCAGGATGATTCCACAGCCTAATAGAAACAGGCCAGATCAAGCTACTCTGATGAGAAAAGAGAGATAAAATAAAGTTATGGGCTGAAATAACAACTAACAACTAGATGCAGAATAATGAAAAGTGTTCCCTACGTCCTCCAGCAATTTAAGCCTATAGCAGCATAACTATAGAGACAACTGTGGGTAACCTGGCCAATTCTAAATGAGTTTTATTAAAAAGGAACATTTTAAACCAAGTCCTAAAAGTAGACTGGGTGCCTGCCTCATGGACTAAAATGTCTAGTTTGTTACAGGAAAAGGGCAGAT
>JAUZNJ010030973.1:0-68202 GCA_034780135.1 Jordanella pulchra | reverse complement strand
CTGATTAACAGTCTTTTGCTGAACTGCAGTCATCAGAATCAGCTGTGCTGAAGCAGAGAAACCTCTAAAACCTGCAGGACAGCGGCCCTCCAGGACCGACTTTGGACATGCCTGGCCTACTTCATCCTGTCAGATAGGTTCTAGTTTAGGTTTTAAAGATCCTGGAGTAATCAATTCAACTGAAATAAACTTTATCAATTATCTAAGGAGATTAAAATCCAGCCTGGCTGAGAGTAATGATAGTAAACTGAGCAAAAATATATGATTGGTCACAGTTTTCATATGACAAGGGAGCAATTACTTACTAAAAACAAGGCCATGCCAGCATTTGGACAGCCTCTTTTCTTCTTGAATGAGAAAAAAGCATTTCCCTAACACAAGAATAGGTAGACTTTTTTGTAAATAGTGTAAAAAGAGAAAAAAAGAGAAGAAATTCACGAGGGTGCTTTTTAACAACCATTTTACAAGTAGATCTATCATAAAAAACCTCAATAAAACATTTTAAAGTTTTGGTGTTTTAACTTGTAAAAAAAATGTGGCGACATTCATCGGGTATGAATACTTTGATGGCTATTAGATCTGACTATGCTTCAAAAAAAGGGGATCAGCACTGAACACAAAACATCTGCTCTGAAGAAGATCGTCACGTGGCGCTCAGTAAACTCTCCAAAGCTAGAATCTGATATTTTAAACAGTCCAGTCTCTTGGCAGGTTTAGTGCGATGCAGTGTTGTACACAGCACAGCAGTCTATAAAAAGGTTCCACTTAATAGTTTGTGGCACTTAAATATGCACTACAGCGAATATTCATGTCTATCCCTGTGGTCCCATCCAAAGCAGTTTAGAGTGAGATAGGGGGAGTCCTGTATTTACTTTCAGCTGGCTGAGGGGAGGAGAGGCTATAATCACAGATTGAAATGTAAATGTGAGGGAGCAAACTGAAGTATCGAAGCCGGCCAGCGCGCCGAGTGGAGATATAAATTGCAATCTGTCTGACAAATTTTTCTCATCTGACATTATGTAAATGGATGTGTAAGTGACTGGTAGGATTGGAAAGAGAAATCGATGCAGGAGGCGATAAGTGCGAGTGGCTGAAAGAGTGGTTCATACACTGAATTAAGGGCTGATAATTAGATCACACAAAATAAATTCATTACATAAGCGTCCATGTTTGCTAATAGAAGACAGACTCTGTTATTTAAAGTTAATTTTTACTACAGGTGAATAATAAACCAATCAAACATGTAGCGCTGTTGCTTTGTTGGACAAATTAAAGTGCATCTCTCTGTAATTGTCTTCTGTCTTCTGGTCAATATTGGAGGAAGATTTCTGTAATTTAAATAATGAAGTTTGGATTTTTTTTTTTTTTACTTTCTAAATGAAAATAATATTTGATTTGAGAAAAACAGTCCGTTATTGGTTCAACATTTCTGTCATATCATTAAAAAAAGAACAATCACAAGCTGGAATTCAGTGCTTATGTTTTGCTTCTTACTGCATTTTTGTCAGTGGTGTCAGAATCTTAAATATTTTTTAAAAAAGGGCCTAAAAAACCAGAAAATATTACTTTAATCATCTTTTAAAAGAGAAAAACAGTTAAATACAAAATATTCCACTGCATTGTTACCAGTTTTTGTGCTTCCTATAAACATAGACATGGAAGAAGAAAAAATGAAAATAAGAAAAACAAATAATCTTATGATTTTGTTCAACATGAACTCAGACTAAACTTTTTGTTCAAGGCCAGTCAGGAATAAAGAAATTATTTCCAAAGTCTAAATGCAAGAACTAGAATTAATATTTTTATTGAGTTTTTTTTTTCAGATTCAGGATTTTAAAACACAAGGATCATTAATCCTTTTAAATAATCATGGAAAGCCCAGATTCAGATCTTATCACTTTTTTAGCTTCAGTTTATTTCAACAAATTAGTGTTCAGCAGAGGCTCACCTATGGATCCTTTTTAAAGCAAAACCACATTTGTTTTATAAAATCATAGAAGAGTAAAAATCAGTCAGCTGAAGCATTAAAAACAGAATCATATCCCTTTAAAATGCTCATCCATCCTCATATATATATATCTATAGCCCAGGAATGAGTAGCCATCATATTGTTGATCCCAGAAAACTATTTGTTTCTACAAACTGGCTAAAACCAGACTTTGGTAGACAGGCACCAGGTGTCACTTCACTCACTCAGCTTAAAATGTTCTGCTGAAATGTCCCAGATTGATAATGTGTTGAACTGAACCAAGATGCCCCCCAGTGCTGTTGAACTGCTACAGATGAAGACAAAACAATATTCTCTAGACGAGAGAAAAATAGTTTTAACTGCATATTTATAACAATAATAAAAACTTATTTGATGCTTGTGATGTAGGTTAATTTAAACCAAGAGGTTTTAAGAGACATTTCAGCTTACCAAGTAAACAAGGATCTATCTGGTCTTTCTTAGTCTTCTTTATTACAGGCTTCTGGGTAGATCAGACACCTTCAGAGTGTGGAGCTATTTAGATTGTAAAGATTAGTTCTTATAATATGAATCGTAATGAAAATAGGTAAATTATTTAGGCTCAGCTTTACTGCATCTCTATTGTCATCAGAATAACAGAATTAGTTCAGCTAACAGACAACCCTCTAAGATTCTCCACTTGCTGCTGAGGGCCACCCTGAGGCCTCAGGCTTTTCTGTAGAGTTGTTCAGTTTAACTTGTTTGATGGAGTTTGAGGACATTTAAAATGAATAAACCTACGAACAAATTCAGATGCTGCCCCTGCAATAACTTCAAAGCAGACTCATGTTTGACAGTTTTATCTGCTTCCTGTTCAGTTTAGAAATGGAGTGGCCTTAACAAGAGGCAGTTAGGGGGTGGAGCAGTCCACACCCTGTCCAGTTCCCCATCTGTAAACAATAGGGGTGTGGATTAGTTTGGAAACAATGTGTTTATGTAAAAGCTCACTTCCTGCATGGACTCTAAAAGTCTCCCATTAATTTTATTGGCGGCGGCTCCAGTTCTGAAAATCATTGTTTTTCAGGGGGGAACACAAAACACAGAAGGCAGAAAAAAGGAACGCTTAGGACTGGGCTCGCTTCCTGTGTGATAGGACAACGGCAATAATAGAGTTGGAACCTGCTATTTGCGTTGTTTTAATCATTTCCAAAGGATCTCAGCTGAGGAGGAAAAAGAAAAATGAGGAAACATTTCCATGTTTTTGTTAAGTCTTCTGCTGCTGAGCCCACTATGGTTTCAGATGCCAGTTACTTAAAAAAAAAAAAAAGAGGACAGAAAAAACAGAAAGCTAAACATGTTTTTGGTGCTTAGTCTAAAGTGCCCTGAGCAGTCTGCAGAATCTGCCTGCAGGGACTGAGATTCAGCTGAGGGCTGTGGAGCCCAGGAGCAATGCCCTCATCCCTAACTGCCCCAAAGCCACATCCTGTCAGAAAGGAAAAGACTTGCACTTTCTCCTCAGGAAGAACACAGGCATTAATGCAATCTCTATTACCCACAAAGCCATGCTGCACCTCTTTGTATTTTGGATCACAAAATAATCCTAAGGCGTCATAAGAAAGTGGTTTATCCTCTAAAATATTCCTTCAGTTGATGCCTTTTCTGACAAACGTAGACATTTTAGATCACCATGTAAACTTTAATTTCAGACCATATATAACATGAGAAAAAAAAACTAAACAAAAAAAAACAGTTCGCTAATATTTAATTTTTTTTTCTGGAAAAAATAAACAGATCTATGTAAAAAGATAATCCTGTCTACAACTAGTAGGAAATACTGCAAAAACAGTTAAAGTAAGTTTAATACATCACAATAGAAGTCGTTAGGTCCACTCATCTTGTCTGTTAATTTGGCAATAATTTTTATTTTTACTAGAATAAACGAGTTAAAGAAGTGCTTAAGCAGTAAACCATCCTCAGAGGACCAGCATGTTTCATAGGATTTTCTTCCATGTTCACTGCAGACCAAATCCCTTAGAAATGACTTTAAAACTTTTCTTTTGTGCTACATCTGTTCTTGAATTTCATTTAATTAGACATCATCTGTTTCTTTTTCATGCTTTTATACAGGCCATGTTTAAAATGTAACTAAATCTGATTTGAATACATTGCACCGCCCCCAAACAAATTTTATAAAAAGCCACCAAAGTGGACAGTGCTGAGACAATGTCAAGTGTGGAGATGAGCAGAAGAATTAAGGCAGGGTTGCGTTTAGAACAAAGGAAAGTGACAGTAAATTTGATCAATTAATCAAAGCAGCTGATTTCAGAGGCTATGTTGACTTATAGGGAATAAAATGCATTTTCTGAAAGAGTTTGCTGATCAGTGTCTAAAAAAGCTCCCAATCATTAGCATAGAGCTGTGTGTCTTAGCGAGATGGGTTCATGGTGCGTTTAATGTCTACTTCAAAGTAGGTACACCATGTAAAACAGTTTTTTGTTATTGTTTGGTAGCAGTGGCTGTAGTGCCCATATATGAACAATGGATGATCTGATCTTCCACGAACAGGACATTGGAACGTCCTCAGCTAAGCCAGACATGCTGTACCATTTTAACTATGTTTCAACCCTTAGAGGGCAGCACTACAGTGGTTTTAGGCAAGAAACCTTAAATCATACAAGTTTGCATCCATCTCTGTGAAACTTCCTCAGTCTGAAGAGTTACAGTTAAAATAAGCCTGAAGAGGTTTCTAGAGAAAGTAATGAAACGTTTCACCCAACAAGAATCAGTTCAGAACATTTGCTCAACTTAACTGGATTATTGAGATGCCCAACAGTAAGTTTATAAAAAAGCATCAAAATTTGCAAAGTGAAAACCATTTTTCCCTTGAAACAAAAAAGGTTGGTTTGGGGTTTAGTTACTTAAGAGTTTTTTTTTTTTCTTTTTTCAGGCCAAGTGAAGCAAGTTATATAACTGACTACAGTTTATGCAGAAGCCAGTTATTTTTTACAAAGGGCTACGTTACATTTCTGTCTTTAGTAAATTAAATGATATTTTCAAAACCTCTTTTTTTACAGAAAATTATTTTGGATTATCTTAAATACTGAAAAAAGCAACAACAAGAAAATCTGAAGGGGGGTGGGGGGGTATACTGGAGCTGATCTCCCTCTATGTTGCAACGCCAAACCAATTTTGCTGTTGAGTCCAAGAAGAGAAGCTATTTATGAGTTCATCTCTGAGACTGACAGATATAAGGGGGATGAAACGGCTTTAGGAATAAGCGATGCAACCCTAGCACAGGCCGGAGAGTAACAGGTAAACTCGAGGGAGGGTAGTTAAGCCCTCGTTAGGCATGTAAATCCCACCCTTTACAGGCAGGGCGCTTCAGTAGATCCCTGTCAATTTCCTGCAGCAGTGCTCGGGTGGATTTACATGAATACACTCTATCAGTAGTGCTTAGCCTTCTGTGTTGTACATTTACTCGGTTTTGGGTGGGGTAACAAAAAGAAAAGGGAAAAATAGGATGTTTTTCCTTTATTTATTTTTTTTGTCTTCCACAGCGACAGAACGGTTTTATTTACAAGCCACCCAGCATGGTTTCTTTTGAAAATTGACTCCTCCGTTTTGTCCACAGGCCAAGCACAAGAAGGTTAGCTGGCTGCGTCCCGATAAGCTGGCAAAGCCCATCAACCCCGGCGAGAAGATAGTGTTCTGTATTTCTGTCATGCTTTATCATCAGCTGGGGTGAAACTAAACCGGTGCTAAGCGAGGGTAGAGGGACCATTTCCCTGGATTACAGGCGTCAACTTTAATTTCAAAGACCAATGGTGTATCCAGGGAAGGTGCAGGCTTCGCTTGCCACAGATTGGCAGTGGGGACCCGATAAGGCCCCGGCAGCGTTGTTCACATTCACTGTGGGGGCCTATTGATCTCTGAGCTGCTGGTTCATTTCATAAAATACAAGGAACACAGTGTCAGAGCAGCAGCGTGGCTCTCAATTCACGGAGACATGCTGCGTTCTGCGCCAAGTTGTCTCGTGGGGAGGGAACAGCAAACGCACCGTACGTGAAACAGGATGTTCACTGGGAGTCATTAAAGGACGCAACAGTTTTCGTCTTTAGAATACGATGCAATGAGCTTCAACAACTGGCAACAACAAAAGCAGGAATCTTATTTCCAGCACAAGCCGACACAGGTTAGACTACAGCTTTTACTCTGGGTTTGCTTCGTTCTTTTTCATCTCAGCTTGAGACGCTGACTCACCGGTCAAATTGTTGTTCCCAACACCCGTCACCACGAGAGAAACATCCGTATCAATATTCCCTCATACTGAAATGTCTTCCTCCTGTTTTCTTCCTTTTTTTTTTCCACAGCAAATTTATGAGAAGCGTAATCACAGCATGAGGGCCCTCTTATTTTATCATCACTGGGTGTTATTAGAAAACCATTTCAAATGATATGTCACATGGGAACAAATATCATTTACAAACCACTAATGACTTGCAAACACTCGTCTAGCCTCCGGTGCAGAGTGACGCCTTTGCACAGTGTGTGCTCTGCTCGCCTCTCTGCGGGGACGTGCGGCGGGATGCTGCACGCTTCCCAAATCCAACTGGGAGGACTTCCCTTCTTCCTTTAGCTCTGGCCTTACAGAGGCAAGGAGACATTAAATCTTAAAAGTCATCCCATTTATACCTGTCATTAAGGCAGCCATCTAATGGTTTTTATGTGTGTTTGTTGCCCAAATTCAAATGAGACACTAAAATATGCACATATTCTCAGCAGAGATGGATTAGGTGTAGAGTATTAATAATTAACCAGGCATTATTATTATTACACTTTGCATCCTCTGTGTGGATCAAACTCACCTCACTGCTGGACTGCTAATAATGAGTCATCAATAAAACATCCTCATAATGTCAGAGACACTTGTGTAGACGCGGTGTCTAATTTTACACAGGCAGACTTGGTCATTAGTTCACCGCGGCGTGAACGTGGCGCCGCCGTGGTGCACAAACACAGAGGAGGTTACAGAGGTGGCCTGATCTGGCCTGACAGTTGGTGCATCAAGCCACTCGCTCCTTCATTAATGTTAATCACCTTGATACTGTGAATAACCAAATTAGGGCACCTATATGCAAATACCCTAAAACATTTTACTTTTTAATGGAAAATGTGTTTTTTGTTTCCAGCACTAAAATTTGCATAATAATCACATCTGTAGTGTCACATTTCTTTAATCTCAGTCTGGCCTGGATGAGCGTTTGATAAGTCATCCTCTCCTGGAGCTGCACACAAAGAGTAAATATGGTAAAGACCCAGGAGAAAAAAAAAATGAATATGTGAAAGTTTTCCTCTTCTAATCAGAAATCATACAGGCTTTTGGACACAGAAGCCTGAAAAGTGGATGACGAGTTGTAATGAGAAACTAAGAAAAGCACCTACCAGAGGCAGAGAAGAGCCTTTATTGCCACACAGACATAATAACTTAATGCAAATTGTAACTAGTTAAGCAAAGCAAAAATAATATGATACCATTGTCAGAGGCAGATTGGTATTATAATGTTAGCTTGTGCAAATAATCACATTTAGGAGCTGATACAATTACATTATTTGTTCTGCTTGTATCATACACCAATAAAAGCAAACATCATATTAGGATTCATGGCACTTTTCGCATCGCGTTATCAATATGTGGAAATAATTGTCTGCTGAGAGATTAAATTACATTATTGTGTATCTTTTTCATGCCTAATAAATAATGATGGATGGCTCTTATTTTCATCACCACCTGCAACCATTTTGTCTTCTTCGCCCCCCTGCAAGTTAAAAATGAGAGCCTAAATAAAGAAATAAAAGGAGAGAGCGAAGAACCCCGAGCAACACGACACCCGAGGCGCTCCATGCTGAAGTTTCAGCTTCTGATGAAGGAGGGAAAAACTGTGCCAATAAAGTCAATAGTTTTCAGCAAAAGTCAACGGTTTGTTCGTTGGAAACATCTTTTAAAAAAAGTTAGAGATTGACATTGACATGTCAATGACATAATTTCTTAGTTATCACACAAACCCTTTAGTGAAATGAAAAAAAAGTATTCACACCATAATAAAAAAATAAATCATGACTTGTAACTTGAATAACATAGTTTTTTTTTCTTTTTTTGGATTAAAAATATATCCTAAAAGTTTCAGAACGGCGATCTTTCAGGAGATCCAATCATTAGTTTGTGTGTCTGTAACTATAAATGTAGTCAAGGACTTCTAGTTGTTCAATCTGGACATGACAGCGTTTTCTCTATTTTCTATTTAAGTTCGCTAAAGGAAAACGTTAAAAAAGAAAAATTACCTAAAAACTGAAGTGATCCGCTCCCACAGATTTACATCTCTACCATTTGGTTTTCAGAGTAAAACAGAAGAATATCAAATCAGCATGAAGCAATTATATGGCTTCAAACCCACAGTCGCTTATAAACAGATTGTTGCCGTCTTTTGTTGCTTCTATGCGAGTCTGAGTGCAGTGAACCCTTTAACGTGTTATTCTTTTTCTCAGCCTGACAAATGTCAGAGATAAACCAGCAGCAGGCTGTCTTGCAGCAACCTGATCCACCTTCAGCTTTTTTTCTTGCTGCCTTAATTTCAATCACTTCATTTGCACTTTAAGAGATAAGAGAATTGATCAGCCACTGCTGCCTCTTTTTTTCTTAAGCCGCCACCACCAATCTTAGCTGTCAATACTTGACAGCCTGTTGCTTTCATTGCAGCTGCTTTAGTTTTGTTGTATCACAGTGAAACAAAGTGAGGATATGAACCCCCCCCCCACACACACACACATAAACACCTGCCAGTTAAATGGCATCAGAGGGAGAAATTTCTCAATAACTTCATAACTTCTTAAGTAATGCCATGTGCACAGCTCGATGTACGAGCTAGTAAAAATTTACATTTTAATGAAATATTTGAATAAGCACTTGAAATTCACTCTGGCAGGTCTTCTGGTTCTAAAACCAACATTTCATGTTTGTGTTTTGAATGGCAGCATCAGGGAAATTAGCATGCCACTCATCCAGATTATAGGGGCATCAGTGTAAAGTCACAGGTTTCCTTAATCAGGCTTTGCTGCAGGTAAACACTACCCATGACATGTTTAAATGGTCGATTCATTTTATTTTAAGGGTAAAGGGACCTGGGTTGGGCTACGAACTTTTACTGAAATAAACGAATATGAATATGAATGCAAAAACAGTCAGGCTGTTTTTCACTAAATGTATTAAATGGTTTAAATTATTTTAACACCTTAGTTAGTAAGTAGCTGATCTAATGTTATTTGGTCTTTGACACAAAGCCCTGCACAGAACGCTGATTGACTATTAATAATACTAAATACAATACTAAATAAAAAAGACAATCAGAACTACTAATGGAACACAAATATTTCCTGATTAAATGCTAATATATAGTTTTAAATACTTATATAGTAATATATAGTCTTATGTAGCAAAGCTTCACTTTGTTTTCTACTTTGATCTAATTTTTATTTAGTAAACCTTCATACAATTAAAAAGAATTTATCTATTTTTGCCAGTCTAGGATATAAAGGAAGATTTAGGTTATGTCTTTAACTCAAATATTAAGCTGTTGGGACAGAAGTTGGGAGGTTTTAACCAAGCACTGGGTCAAAAATTGGGAATCTTTTCAATGGGGTTGGAGAAAAGAAGCTTCATGTTCTTTTTCCCAACTAGTTAAAACTTATCACAGGTTCACCAAACCTTTTTACAGATTAATTACAACGGATTAATCTGGTAAACTGCTTTATAATAACGGTAATATTATGTATGACTTTGTTTCGCACAAAATAATCAGTTTATAATTATGAGCTAGCATTAGCCCCTAAGCTTTAAATCAGTTAGCATAAGCTAGTGATCGGCTCCGACCGCAGAGTCAGAGATAAAAATGAATCCAGACTAAGCACTAGAGATTACAAATTTACTAAGAGGCTGATTAAATTGTCAGTTTAAGCTTCATAGAAATGATTTTATTTGTTTTTTATCTGATACTTTTTAATTACAGAATCCTGAAAAACATTTAAAAAAACAATCTTAACCCTCTGAGTACCCCTCCCGCCCCTCCCATACTCCTGCCCTGCTGCAGATTTACAGGTGATAAACAATGGTGAGTAAAATAGAAAACAAATAGCATGAATATACTTTGAAACAAAGTAAAGAAGTTCAACCAACAGTCCAGAAGTAGTAGCTTTAACCTAAACATATAGATGGAAACTGCAACATGATGCTAACACAAACAAACCCGGAATACTTAGTGAAGCAAAGCTGCAAACTAATGTTTAAATGTAAGCATCATGACCAGCAACCGAAAATAAACGAATCAGAAATAAGAATAAGAACAAATGGTAACCACAAACTAACCACTTTCTCACCACCATCGCTGTTCTGCTTTTATGACGTTGTTGTCAGCCAAATCAGAAGAAGGTGCTGTTCCCTCTGTCTTTCACCTGTCTGTCTCTAGAAGCCAACTGAAGAGGCAACTGGAGAGACTAAATCGTAATAAGTCACCAGGTCCTGATGGTTTTAGCCTCAGAGTCCTGATGGTCTGTGTAGAGCAGTGTGGGATCCTACAGCAACTCTTCAACCTCAGTCTGAACCAGGAGACAGTTCCAGTGATGTGGAAGACCTCCCGCCTTGTTCCAGTACCAAAGAAGACTCAGCCAACAGTCCTCAGTGACTATAGACCTGTTGCCAGGACACCCCACATCATGAAGGTCCTAGAGAGACTTCTGTTGGTTCACCTAAGCCAGGCATCCCAAATCTCGGTCCCAGAGGGCCGGTGTCCTGCAGCTTTTAAAGGTCTCCCTGCTTCAGCACAGCTGATTTCCATTGACAGGTGATTAACAGCCTTTTGCTGAACTGGAGTCATAAGAATCAGCTGAGCTGAACCAGCTGCACCTCTTAAAGCTGCAGGACACCGGCCCTCGAGGACCAAGATTGGGGAAGCCTGACCTAAGCAAACAAACCAGCAACTATTAGGACCCCCTGCAGTTTGCTTATCATCATGGAGTTGAAGATGCTATCATACACCTGCTTAAAGAAACACTGTAATTTAGACAAGGCAGACATCACTGTGATGATTATGGTCTTTGATTTCTCCAGTGCATTTAACATCATTCAGCCTGGCTGACTTTGTGAGAAACTCCAGAAGACTCAGGTGGAGGCATCAACCATTGCCTGGATTAAAGATTATCTGACAAACAGACCACAGTTTGTTAGATTGAAGGGTCAACTATTCAGCAGCACAGGAGCACCACAGGGGACAGTACTCTCAAGGTGGTGGAGGAGTATAAATACCTCGGCGTCCACCTGGACAACAAACTAGACTGGAGATGCAACTGTGAAGCCGTCTACAAGGAAGGACAGAGTGGAGTGTACTTCCTAAGGAAGCTTAGGTCTTTCTGCATATCTGCATATCTTTTATAAGTCTGTTGTGGAGAGTGTGATCCCCTCCTCCATCATCTGCTGGGTTAACAGCATCAGAGCAAATGATTTAAAAAAGCTCAACGAGCTAGTAAAGAAGGCCGGCTCTGTTCTAGGATGTCCTCTGGAACCTCTGGATATTATTTCACAACGGAGAATTATTGATAAAATGAAAAAGATTATGGACAACAGCAAGAATCTTCTTCAGAAGATTTTTAAACATCAACAGAGTGTCTTCAGTAAGAGGCTTCTCCAGATCCGGTGCAAAACAGACTGATATAGAAGATCCTTCCTGCCTTCAGCTATCAACACCTACAATAACTGGTTAAAAGAAAAGAAAACATTAGTTACTACAACATTTAATTTCCCTTTGGTATGAAGTATTGTTCCATTTAATAAAATTGAATTGAACAGCTTAAAAAAAGAGCATAATGCTAAAAAAGTCAAGGGAAAAATGGAAACCACGTTAATGAACTAAGAAGGGAGAAATAAAAAAAAACAGAAAACAGGAATTCGCAGGAATTCACATCTGTCATGGAGCAGGAGAGAAATCATATATGTAGAGATGTCGATAAAGCTGCCATGTTGTGAATGGCAGACAATATTTGTTACATTTTTGTGGCAAACAGGAAGCTATTGATCTAGATTTAACCAATCTATATAAAATCAATCGATATACAACATATTCTGTTTATAGTAACACTGAAAATAACAATAGGTTGATGAGCTGGAAGATTTTCCACCATAAACCTTTTTCTGTTATTTAATTTCACAGAGACTCTAAGATCTAGAAGTAAGTTTTGCATCCCTACCAGTAATTTTTTCAAAACTGTCGGACAATGATGCTGTGAAATGAGTAAAGGTGAGACAGCAATGGCTGCAACTCAGCATAGAGCGACAGTAGAGTTCATAACTTGAGTTAGTTTGTTTACAGCTCAGCTGGATCAACCTGAGGCTCTACGCTCCACAGCTGCTCCACTGTGTCCTGTTCAGATGCTTGGTTTGTACACAGAGGTCCTGGAAGAACACAGAGACCTGTTGACTCAATTTCCACTCCACTGGGTAATAAGGTTCAAGTGATTGCCAATATCTCTGCAGCAGTATATCTTCATACATTAGAATAGATCTGGACCTAATGTCCTTGGATGAACTACAGGAAAAAAAAGTTTTGGGTTGTTTGTTTATTAGATTTATGGTTATAATCCTAACCACTAAAAAATATAAAATAATTCACTCGGTAGTTGGGAAGAAAACAGCTGTGACAATGTGCAGAAAATAGATAACAGATTGTGTGTTAGGTTGGTCAGGCAAAGAAACAGGAAGGATGTAAAACTGAAATACACAAAACAGACGGACGCTGATAGCTGGAAAACAACATGCTTGGAAAATATGGTGTGTGTAACAAAACAATAGTGTTAATGGACAGAAAGAGGACTGGAACTGTAAGGTATCAGCTGGAGGAAGATTAGATTTTCATGAGGAAAACAGAAAGAGAAACCATTATTAACAAATAAGCAGAAGAAAACAAGGTTAAAGCCGGCTGAAGAGAGGCTGCCTTGGTCTGTCCGTGATTGGATGAAAGTGATATTCTCTGATGAATCACCAATTGGCTCAAAGAGATTATTGGCTGGAAATTTAGTTTCCAGTGAGACAAATAAAGGTAAATATGAGTAGATAACAAATGCTTCCACTGTAGTAAATAATCTGTTTATCAGATGAAGAGTTGAGAAAGTGCTAACTATGATTTCATAAATAATGGTTGAATGTTTATTTCCCCTACTTGATGTGAAAGAGAAGGTAATAATGTGGGAGCATATTTATAAATTAGAATGTAAACAAAAAGTTAATTTAATGGAGCAAATCAGAAAAAAATTCTAAACTCCTGTTAAGGTTCAAGACAAAACAAGGTATGTATATTTCTGGTCATTTGAATGATTATCGTTTACAGTTAATTAAAGCACAAGAAGGTTTAGAGGAGGCCATTTTTTCCAAGCCTGTTTAATTTCATAAGTGAAGCTAATGGGAACTGCAGAGCTTCGTGTTGTCTTTGGTCGTTCTTTGACCTCATGGATGACTCGTCGATACATACTTGGTCTAACTTTGGTGGATCGGCCTCTCTTGGTAAGGTTTGCAATTTGTGAATAAATTACAGTAGATCAGAGTTCTTAACCTTCAGAAATTGTTATATTTTCCAGACTAAAAGATGTCAGCCTTGTTTTAAAATACCTGTTCCTAAATTTGTTCAGATGATAGCATGCTGGACTTCTAATCTACCTCCCGTTTTCTGACGGTTTTATTTGAGGAGCATCGTGATTCTTCGTGCTCTCCTCAGGCCTGAGTGTGACTCGTAAAACTAAACCAAAAAAAACAAACAGCTGATTTAACAAGAAGGGGATTATCATTAAAAACTCTTTATTTTATCTACTCAAGTTATTTTTACTTGATAATAAAAATCTCTGAACTAAATAAACACTTCAGTGATTTTGTACTTTGATGACACCCAAACAGTTGTTTTCTGCAAAATGACCAGTCTGGATTGCTGGTTCCACTCTAGGTTCATCACAGCACCTTCATCGTATTAGAAGTCAGCTTAACTTAGCGAACCCTTCATTGATCCAACATCTCTTCCACCCATCACCATTTTTTTAAAGCAAAGGAGACATCTGGGCTCTTCACTCGATGAGCGTTAGCTGCTACCATTGGCTACTCACACAAGGCCTGCTAACTGATGTGATAAGCAATGCTATGCTTTCATCCTTCTTTAGTTCCCTTTTTAATTGCTTCTCCTCTTTGAAACCCAGCGCTGCCGTCTAATAAAGAAGAAAGCAAGCCCAGCTGAGAGTTGCTGATTGTTGTGCCGGAGCTGGAAGAGAAGCAGGCCTCGCCGTATTGTTGTGTAGATTTGCGTGTGTGTGTGTTTGTAGGGTGGGGGCCAGCGAGGCATGCCTTTTGAACAGCAGGTGGTAATTGAAACAAAACAAGGGCTGATTAGGGAAGCGTCTGGCAGCTCATGATCCAAACAGCGCGCCGCCGAGGAGCCCAAACACAAGAGCCCTGGAATAAAGTGGTCATCATCTAATTAACAGAACACATTTTAATTACAGAGTAAACCAAGCAGTGCAGTGTGTCAATTTAACTGATGTGGTAAGTGCCAGTTTACAATATCAGAAACAGACAAATAATTGGAATCTAATTACAAGCGGGTCTGCTGCACACCAGCGCCTGCAGCCCATCTTAATAAACAAATTTTTACATCAAACCATGAATAACAAACACTGCAGGACTGCTAATTGGCCCACTGCAATGTTGGGAGTTTGCCAGCTTTGACTGTTTGACTGAAGCTCTTGTGTGAATGGATGAGGCTGTGCCGTGCTTTAATTAGAATGAAGTGAGCAGCAGTCAGCCACGTTTGTTTTTGCAATCATACGGGACTTTGCAATATGACTGATCTAGCGGGTGTCTGCAGGGCAAGGTGGAGCAGCAGAGCGCGGCTTCAGGTTAACACCATCATTTCTGATTAATGGCTTAAATAAACCCTGATAACCGCTAATAAGGATGGTGAAGACAACACAAATAATAAGAAGATTTGTTTGCTTTTAAGTAGTTTATTCACATTAAACAACACACAGAATATACAACAGAAGATTTAAATTCCAACAGCAAAATGTAATAATTTGACCAAAGTGTAGATTTATTGATTTAATGGTGTCTAATAGCATCAAAGTGCCAAGAACTACAGGTGATAATCAGCTTGTACTGCTAAATCCAGCATACTTGCATCATAGGCTGCACTGTTCCTGTTAATAAATTCACATAGATTAGGCCTTTAGGGCTTTGTTGGCCTTGAGAAGTTTAGAAACAGCAGAGAGGTACAGGACAACCAGAGGAAGGTGTGCAAATCATCATGGAGGTTCCTTAAAATAAGCTGTCTTTGGCTTCATGAAATTAACGTCTCCATCAAAGACTTTGGATGTTTTTGGTCTGTCTTGGTTGCCTCTTCTGTTCCATTGGTTTGGACATTTTTTTTGTGATCCTCACCCGGGAGAGCACTAGTTCTGCTGTGGTAAATGTGACTTCAGGAGGAGCCGTCCAGCTTTAGTCCATGAAACGGTGGAGCGTATCATAACTCTGGCAGAGTAGATGTGGTGTTTAGAGGGACTGGTTTAGGAGCAATCATATCCCTCAAAGTATTTTGGGGAGGTGTTGTGGGGGTATGCTGTACCTGTCATTCAGTCCAAGTCAAGCTGTAGTTGTGGAGAACAAGGTATCTGATTTTTGGACCTCAGAATCTTTCCTCTTTGCAGATGATTCAGTTCTGTGGGTGTCTAAAAGGCAGGACATTCAGTGTAAGCCGGTGAGAGGGTCCCGATGGATTCAGGGACATTGCATAGCAGCCATTCCCATATGGGCTGCAGGTCCAGTAATATAAAGGATGGGCATTAGCAGGAAAAAGCTGCAGTGTTGTTTTTGTCCAGCAGGTAGTCCCTAAAAGCTGATGGGTGCATAACCAGCCTGCTTCTCCAAACACGTTGGACTCCATCTTTACACATTAGGCTGCTTCATCAACAGTTAACCATACTGTACCACGTCAACAACAAGCACTCTTCCATAAATGATCAACAGTTCTCTATGGGAAATCACAAAATATACTCTTATACAACTAGAAACCCAGAGAGTGGGACAAAACTCAACACTATGGTGGTTCTCCGGTTATAAAAAACAAACCGGTTCTTAGCTTCTTTCCCATAGAACCGATCTGGCTAACCTCTCTATTGGTTTACATAGTAAACTGAACCTACTGGTTTTTAATAACGCCTTCAATTTTTAGTTGAAAAGATCAACACCCTCTACTCCAAGAGGAATAAAAGAAGTCAGATAAAAACTAATTCAACATGAACAGATTAAAAATAAATACTAGAAAAGAAAGGATTAGAGCAATCAGGTCAAACGGTCCATTGGTTTTAACGCAAACACCTGTTGGAAGTATTTTTGGCACCATGCTGTGCTGCCAATTAGATTCATGAGTGATCAATCAGGGCTGCTTTCAGAGAACCAGGGATGTTCTGACTTTCTCTTTCTAAATAAGCTGCTAGCAACGTGAAAGGAAAGAAATAAGTAAATAACAACTGCTAACAAGCTCCACATATCTTCACCCATTCCAGGACTCCACCTCAACATGGGCTTTCATCTCGGCAGAGGAAACGTAAACAGAAAGGTGTTTTGCTCTGTGTGCATAAACAGGACGCTGCGTCCGGAAAATCACTTCCCAGCTCAACAAAACTCACGTTGATTCGAATAAAGAAAAACGTAACTCTTTCCATGACAACATCCACCATCCTCCATGGAGCTACATCCTGGTTCTAAACACTTAAATAATGAGTGTCCACTTCAGGGAACGGTTTGTCTTATTATTAGCTTCAAAAAAAGGGTTAGATGATAACAGCAAAAATGCATCATCACAAGCATTCAAAAATAATTTCATATAGCCAAACATTTTTTTGCCAGTTTCTATATCCAGACCTGGATGCACAGTTTGCTCTAATGTGTTGTCGACAGTCTGCCAAGAAATCCAGATTTATCTGCGTGTAGGACCAGCTTTTACTTACTGCTTCAGAATTACTCATCCAATATTTCATCTATCTTTATGGAGAGTAGGACTCAAACACAGAAGGTCAATCAGGAAGTCTTTTGGGATTTTACTGACCAAAGACGAGGAGGCCTGAAGAAAATAAGAGCAAATATACCTCTGAACACAAAGCACAGCATACGAAGCATGTGATGTCTTCTAGTGTTATAGGTTTCTTTAGAAATAATGTCTGTGCGGCAATAAACTTTATCAGTTTGAGATCAGGGGCATGAAAACAACAATGATACAAAAGAACTGCAGTGTCCTGTTAAATATATTGCCGACCAGAAAAAAAAAAAAAGCTTGTGATTTTATATCTCTTCCATTAAATCTTATCTCTCACTGGTCTTTATTAATAACACACTTGACATTTATGTTTTCCAGCAAGAAGCTAAGCAAGCAACGATTTATGCCACCAGAAGCTTTTTAACAAATCAATTCAACTATTTGTAATTGCTTGTTTCACAAGATTAAAAGTGCTTAGACTTGATCTCTGTCTCATGTTTAGTGGCTAACGCGACCTTGGACCTCTGTCATCAAAATAATAATTAAAAAAAGAAGACTCAGAGTCCACGTCGTCAGCTTCATCCTCCAGCTTCAGCTTGCTATTATTTCTGAAATTTTAATGTATTCAAAATTTACAGCATATCAAAGGCAGTTACCTAAATTGCTGATCAGAAAAGACTATTAAACTGTCTTTTTAATTATGATTGAATTGATGGGCTTTAGGTCAAAAAGGGGGAAACAAACAAATCTGGATGGAACTGAAGAATTTTGAATATAACAGCATCAAGGTGGACTTGAGAGTATAAACCTAAGATCACCACACTCTTCTGATATATTTACACAATATACCAAATGCTGGTTTTAATTTTGGTTCAGATTTTAACTTTGAAAACCAGTGAATATATTTAGAAGCTTCCAGGACAACCACCTATCAGGCCTGTAAATGGCCAGAAGAAAGGCACTCCTTCATAAAAGGTTCTCTGGAGTTTGCCAACAGTGAAGCATGGTGGTGGCAGCATTATGTATTATACAGATGGAGCTTGAGATGCTCTGCCAAGAAGACTGAGCCAAGCTGCCTTAACATAAGCTAAACTTGTGGCAGCATATTGAAAAAGACTCGAGGCTGGAATCACTTCTAAAAGAGGATCAACTAAGTATTAAGCAAAGGCTGTGGTTAATAAAATAAATGTGATCTAACTTTTCTGTTTAACACGTTTGAACAATTAAAAAAAAGTTTTCATATTTTAATAACGGGGTATCTGTATAATTTTGTAGAGTCATTTGGAATAAGGCTGTGTTGTAGCTAAATGTGGGTAAAAGTAGAAAACGCTGTGAATCCTTTCTGGATGAACTGTTAGCTAAACATTTGTTTTGTATTTTTTAATTCCTTCGCTACAAGCTTCAATTGTTCTGTCTGTCCCATTTAGTGTAATACAGACTGGCAGACATGAGAAAAAGTATTTCTGTCCATAATTATGTATGGAAGGCAGTCATACTGGTTAGAGTGATAAACATCAGAAATCCTCCATGTCTGACTAACAGGACATCTCTGTTAATTATTCCAACTTAATCCTGGGAGTTTTTAAGTTTTAGATTAAAAAGAAACACGTTACAAAAGCTATTTACCATTTAATTGGGGTCCTTGAAGGCAATTGGAAATGTTAGATTTTAGAGGCATTGATATAAAATAGACTGAAATAAAATATGTTTGTTACAATTTTAGATTTTTATTTAAATCATTTTTAGCTGATGTTTTCTTTACACTAAGACCTACTTTTTGATGGTCTAAAAATACAAAGAAGTTTGTTTTCACAATTTAACCTGTTGGTGAAATCACTGCTCACTATAGTCATATCACAAGGAGCTAGCCTGACAGCAACCAGTGTTTAGATTTAGGCTCTATTTTGGTAATAAAGCCTAAAATTCTTTATCAAGAAGGGAAGTTTTATGGTGATCATTAAAAGAAATAATAACATATCATTAACAAAAACAGCAGATGCATTCCAGAAGAACTTTCTTTAATCAAAACCTTGGTTGTTTAGATGAAATAAGTTTTATTTTATTCTTCCAGTAGCTGTATAGACCAATTATCTCACTATCTGGGATTAATATTTGATGTGAACCCAAAACATAAATACATCCATCTATAATATCCCAGGTCATCCTATTATTGTGCAGCTCTACTCATAGGCTGACAAAATGTGACAAAGCAGTAAATTACATTTATCTGAAAACAAGTTGCTCTTCATATTTGACCATAGCTGGGGAAAAAAAAAGAATGTAAAAGCAGAGATCTTTAAAAAGGAAAAGCATTGATAAAGCTTTCAAAAAATGACCTTAATCATAATCAAACTAGGATTAAAAAGACACTTGAGCACACAAGGGGGAAGAGTTTGAACAACCAGCATTTTATTGCATGTTTAGAATGCTCACGTCAGTCATCGCCACTGACTACAACAGAGTGGTCTGCATCCAACAGACGAGGATGATGAGGTTACAGACTCATGGAAGGGATGAGTAATCTTATTTCTCTGTTTAAAAAAAAAAAAACAACATAAGGGTGAAATAAACCAAACTACAGAGAACATTTGAAAAGGAAACAAGAAAGTGAAAAGCTTGTGCAGGATGAGAGCACCATGACGGCTCCTGGGCTTGCAGCCACCCCCCCCCCTCAGTCTTTAAAGAAACAAAAGTGTGATGTGAGAGCAGGAGAAAACAGGGGGCCGGAATGACGGCAGGTTGGATGTCGGTGATGGATGAAGCGATGGTATTTTCAGTGTCTGTGTACGAAAGTTGGGGGATCTGCAGTTTGCAGGGCA
The DNA here is from genome assembly GCA_034780135.1 of Jordanella pulchra. NCBI lineage: Eukaryota > Metazoa > Chordata > Actinopteri > Cyprinodontiformes > Cyprinodontidae > Jordanella > Jordanella pulchra. The sequence continues at coordinate 48,325 of JAUZNJ010030973.1, read as the reverse complement.
GCATAAAGCCGGCGACCTGCCTGCTGTGCTTGGTTTGACTCTGACAACGACCACTTTAGGGGGAAAAATGAACTAAGAAAAAGTGTGTTCAATCTGGCGGACATGGCCAAGGAAACATCTTTGATGTAAAGGAGAAAAAGATTTGTAAAAGAGGGCAAAAAAAGAGCTCTAAACAATAGTCTTTACACCTTGGCACTGCATACTTTACTTGCTTTTTCCTAATAATTTCATATAAAATATTATCAGATTGATACACCCTTATATTATTACTGCCCCCCCCCACTCTGGGATTAGTCATGCAATGTACCTCCGTCTGGGAGCAACCCCTGCCTGTGAGCAGGTCGTCTCTAACATCCAGCCACAGAAGGCAGTGGTTGGAGCATCTAAAGGAAGTATCAAAAAACATTTGAACACAAACAGGGACAGAAATCTGTACAAAATGCTCAGGTCAGTGATAACCGAGTAAAGTCTGTTTCCTATAATACAAGTTAAAATTCCAAAATCTGGGATAACTCCTCTTCCCCTTCCCAACTGGTAGTTTTTTGTCGTTTTTTTTTTTCTTTTCCTGTTATTTTTGTTGTAAAGCAAGGATTATTAAGTAAAATACATTTGCAGCAATTTTCTTTTCAGATACATACAGTAGTTCTTTTTTTTTTCTATTTTCATACTTAATACAAAGCAGACGCCATGAAGCAAACGGTGTGAACTTCAGAGAGAGAAAAGAAAAAAAAAAAAAAAAGCTGGAAGCTGAAGCTCCCTTAAAACAACCCGTCGGCACATCGGAGGAAAAGCCTCCGACGGGACGAACGGTGCCACACACAGCTTGGTGATGCTTCACATTAAATTAGATATATATAATAAAAAAAAAAGGCAGAGAACCGTCAGTGTGAAGAAGCTCAGATTTCTTTCCTTTTTAGTTATTTTCTCCCTACAGTATCAGTCTACACATGCAAGCCGCACGGCTAACTGCGACCGAGTGAAATGTTTATTTTTCTCACTGAACCGAATCATTCCCTATAGGTTTGAGCCGAGGTTTTCATCCTAACCGTTTTCTCATGCTGTTATCTTTAGTAATGTCAAGCTACACATGCTGAGAGTGATCTAACAGTGCTTTTTTTCCTCTACTTGTTACGAATACCAAACAAAGCGGCCCGACGGCCGAGGCTTTGCGGATGAGCTGGACCCCGTTCTCACGATCCCAGCCCGGCTGGAACTGACCCGTCCCACAGCTGCCTTGATATTAAATACATCTTCTGGAAAACCGCAGAATGGGCTTTCTCCTTTTAGTTAATGAGCAGTGACCTTAAACAGGACAAAAGTAAAAACTACCATAAAGTACCTTGTACCCAGCTTATTAGTTGACAGGAGTGTTTTTTTAATATAAAAAGCAATAAGTTGACAGAAACTAAACACAATCATAAAGTCTTGACCAAGAAAAAAACTTTAAAGTGGTATACAATCATTTTAAAGGATACAAAAAGAAGAAGGAACAGAAGGAAAGAATCACTGTGTGGTCCAGTTGAGACACATGAATTGGTTCACATTGTTTTTCCATTGACCAGTATGCTTTATGTCATCAGCTTTTATTTTTCAGCACAGAAACCTGCTCCTGACCAAAAACCTCCTGCTTTTGTCTCGTTCTCACTCACTAGCCCCAAAGACTTCTCCGGTTATGGTCGTCACGCGGTCACCCTGAAAACTCCTCCGGTTCGGTTTTGGTCACTGCAAAGCGTCACCGCGGCTCTCCTGTTTAAATCAACCCCTTTGGTTTAAAATAATAACAAGAAAAAAACAGAATAAAACACCACTTTAAGAAGCGTTTTCTTTCCGACTCCATCTGTCAGCGCTGCTGAGATGGTTGGATGGCAGAGCGAATGGAGAAGACATATTTGGCCTTTTTTGCTATTGCATCGAAGAAGGCATGGGCCGGTGCGAGTCTCACTCTGGTAATTCTACGCTTTTCCTGGAATTTAGGCACAAATTTATTTTAGAACTGATTAAAACTGAACTGCAATAATGAGAAATGCATCATGGCTGTATTTCAGACTTCAGGCTAGACTTTTTTATTGAGAGTAGCATGTAAATATAAACTGGTTTTATGAACCTCAATAAACATTGATCCCAGTCACCGGCCCATGCCTGCATGGAACAAACAACATTAACTTCGTAGTTTATCTTTGGTAGTCAAGACAGCATATTAAAACATATTGACAAACAGAAGAGAAAATAAACATAAAATTGAGAATAAATAAGATATTTTCAAGTGGTTGATTGCAGTTTTGAAATGAATGGTCTCCTATGTCAAAATAGGAAAGCTGGAATTTCTCTTTGCTGCATCACAAGTCCACTCTTAATTTCGGGGGGGGGGAATACATTGAACAGTCATCAGCGTACAGTTTGATATTTACTGTCAGATTCTGGAATGTGAAACGTCGTCGGAGTCGTTCCCTCCGCGTTCCAACAAGGGTGGTTGTTATGAAAGCTCAAAACTCGAAGCTAGTCATGCACTTGATATAAATAAAAACTACAGGGAACGCGGCTTTATCTGGAAGCGCTGCATGAAATAACAGCACGGTGAAGCAGACGCGTTTGATTAATGACGACGGCTGTGTTCAGGAATCACAATTAGTTGGTCTAAATCATTATCTCGCCAATGCACACCTGACATTTTCATTTGGCTTTGGAAAAAAAAAAAAAAAAAGCCGGAGCTTGTAAGTGATCAGAAATTGTGTTGCGGTTCAGCACGCTCTGCCGTGAGGGGCTGTTTTAAAGAATAATTTCATAAGGATAAATCATAACCTGCATGATTTCTCTGTCATTCATTCGCATCTTAAATTAAACTTCATTGATGCGTGGAGAGAGCCTTCATTATGAGTAGTGCATTGCCAATAGACTTCACGAGCAGGAGGGAGAAAGGCGCAGAGCAGGGCGGGTTTTCTTTCTTTTTGTTTGGAAAGAAAGTGGAATAAATGACAGAAAAATACTACTTGGTATCTGACATTCTGCATCGTGTGTGTGTGTGGATTTTTTTTTAAAGAACAGCATGAGAGGAAATCAGAAACATTCATCATCAAGTGGCGACCGCACAGAATCTCCACAGCATGAGGTCTGATCAGTTTCAAGAAATAATCACAAATAAAGATGCAACATGTGGAAACAGCACTGAATGAGGGAGAGGACACGTCATGTTGATATTTATGGAGCTCTCCTCTTAAAAGCAACAGAATAGACCCCCCAACCATTGAAAAAAACAAAACACAGCGTCCCTCCCACCTTTGATGGAATCAAACCAATAAGAAGTGTTGAAGGCAGTGACAATGAACTCATTCGCTCTATCGCACAAATACACACACTCACATTGTGTAAATTAAATGTCTTTATCTCTCTCTTCAGTTTATGGTCACATGTGTGTTTCTCAGAGAGGGGGGGTGGCAGGGTGGGGCGCACAGAGCCCCTCTCACAGTCTGCTGAGTGCAGTCCATCATGGCTGCGCAGCCAGGCTCTGCCGTTGCCTCCACCCCGGTACCAAACAGATCCCTCTGACACATGAGCACAAATGACGTTTGTTTTCACTTTTGAAGCGTTTACTGAAATCAACGGTAGAAAGCAATCTGAAATCAAAAGAACCCCCTCATTGGGGGTGTTTTTTCTCCCCCCTCTGTTCTTGCTATGTTTTGTAATGGCACTAAAACGTCAGCTTGGAGACTTCTGAGTGGCTGAGACTGCAGTCCGGAGATTCTGTCTCCCAGAAGAGCCCAACACCACCTCAGGCTTACAACATGTCGTCGTGGCCGACGTCGTCGTCGTAATCTCTGTGGTGATCGAAATCCGGACTGTGATTGGCCGTCGTGACCAGGGAGAGGGGTCCATCGTGGTCTTCGGGGTCCAGTGGTTCCTCCTTAACGCTGATGTGATGCCTATAGGGGACAGAGGTGGGATGAAACTGTCAACATAACTTCAAAATATACATCCAGACAATAGATTTCAAGCTATCGGGAAGAGAAAACATGGGAAGGTTCGGTCCTTTTCCTGTCTCTGATATGATGGCAGATGAAATCACTGCTTTATTTTCTTTAATGAACATGGAAAAAATATAGTTTTAACTTCCTTTTAAGTGACACGTTACATCTGAAAAACGTAATCCGTGCAGTCAGTTCATCAGAATGATGATCCTACTTTTAAATGTTCTGTCCCACAGAGCTGGGAGTCCCCAGTGAAAGCTCTCTGAAGCTGGCCAGGCTGTTGAGGATTTCCTGCTACTGTTTGTAGCTTTTGGAAGTGAATTTAAAGCCTTTTATAGGGTTTGTGGGTAAAAAACGCAAAGGCAGGATTTAAAGATCTCAGGCAGTTTTTGGCATTTTTATTTAATGTTTCTCATTGAACTGTTTTGCACAGTTCAATGAGAAAATGTTTCGTGGAGTAACACTGTTTAGAGTACTCCTTTTCCTCGTACATACAAATAATCTCCTTGCTTTTAGGTCAAACCATTGAAGTTTCATCCCTTTATTCATTTTTTATATTTTTATGCAGACAGCTTCACAGGAGGAGAGAACACAGCTTGAATGTTGTGTCTGTCTACCAGAAAGCTCCTATATTAATCCGTCTGATTAGCTGCGTCGAGCTGTAAAAGTTCAGATGTTCCAGCTCTGTTTGGACATTCAAAATGATGCCGTCCAACATGGACTTTACATGTAAACCAGAAGTCCTGGTTTACTTTATTGGTGTGAATGCACCATTAGGGATGCATTAAATGAGGAGGACAAAGTTTACTGGAATGTATCACATGATAAACAAATACGTTGATGTTTTAAGTTACCATGCAAGCAGTTAAAGGTTAATAATTTGAGCTCAAATGTCCAGAATGTTATGAAACTACAGAAAAAGGAAAAATTGGAGTCTGAGAAAGAATGCCCTTTTGAAAGTGGAAAAGTGGGAGCGCTGACACCAGGCACAAAGTGATACCGGCGCTGATTCTGTTTATAGAGGAGGACGCAGGGGAACAAAAACAAATGACTGGCTTCTAAGGAGAGCTGGGGGGGGGATGCTGGAACTGATGAGAATTTCAGCTTTCTTTTGAGGTATTCCAATCCCGGCAAAGCTGCAGGCTTTCTTCTTCCATGGCAAGCGACAACAGGGTATTCACTTAGAATTGATAAATGAGGAAGATTAACAACATGAGTCGAGCCGAGGAGCGAATGGACTCTGCTGTTGTCAGCCTCCTGGTGGCGGAGGATCAGCGGCGCACTGTGTGTTCCCCTTCCTGCTCGTTAACATGCACAACCTGCGAGGCGGGTCTCCAGAGGATGACCCTGAGCCGGCTTCTATCATTAATCAACTTCAAGCAAACACAGCAACCAGACACCAGCATACATGCTTTAAACTCCAGAATTAATGCATATTTTCAACCAAGTGTCAATAAGGGGAGAAAAGCGCTGGCAGGAAAGGCGTGCACGCAGAGAGGCAGCGGCGCACTCGGCACAACACGGCGATAAGAAACAGAGCCCTTATGAGAATAATAACGCTGTCACTTGTAAACAAGGCAAAAACACGAACCGCCCCCCCTCCTCCTCGTCGCTGCTCACAGCCTGGGCAAAAGAGACACTAAAGAGATGAGATCTGCCAAATTTCTCATTATAGAAACAGAGCAGGAATAAAGCGCAGGGGAAGAGGAGGCCTGACGGTGGCAGGGAGGAGAGAGAGAAAAAAAACATTATGAGCAGCTGCAGGGGACTGGCTGCTCTAACCTGCGGTGCCAGGCTGCAGCAGAGGAGGCTGAGCGGTGTCAGGATGAGGCACCGGGCTCATTTACTACAACAACAAGGGACAACTGGCACATTGCTCTTCACAAAAGACCACATTTGATTCCACCAGGAAACCTTGTGTGATTTGCAACTATTGTGATGGAGGCACTCTAATGCAAATGAGCTGCCATGTTTTGGTGTAAATTATGAAAAGGAGGGAAAGTAAAGTCAGCTTTTCTATCATTTTCACATCAAAGTAACTCCACAAGTGCCATAGCCTCAGGTCTGACTGCATGGCTGCAGGGCAGACATGAAATTGTTATTATTATGCTATTGAACTGTGTGCTGAGTCTACACTTTGCTCATAATTAGCTTTCTCTGGATACTTGATTTTTGTCTGGTTGTTTAGGAGAAGCGCTTTGGTCTCTGCACCGTGATAAAAAAATAAAAATAAAGTAGCGTCCTGTCAGACAGCCGCCCACAGGTACACGAGAAAAACACATGGCCGGATTAACAAGGGCAGCTCAGAGCAAAGTGAGTCAAAGAGAAACCGAGAGAAACTCACACATTAGTTGATTTCCTTAATGCATCTTGTTTACCACTAAAGTCTCTTTATTTTTCAGCATGCCTTATGAAAGTCTCTCTGTAACCGAAAAAATTCTCTACTCTGTCACATCATTGCAAACTTTTATACTTTATCAGGTTTTATGTAATAAATGACACATAGGATATGTTAGGAAAGATGAAACATATTTTTTATGTTTTTTGTGGTGATAAAAATCTCAAAAGTTTGACATGCACTTGTGAAGGACAGTTTTAAGCCTTCTACCTAAAGGGCTAAAAGGGTTAAAAAAAAAACATTCTGAGATAATGTTTGCGTTTCCAGCCTTACGTTGGCTAATCTCAGCCATATTTAGCCTTTTGGATTTAGATCAAAACTCATACTGTAGCTGTAACTCCAGCAAAAGGTAGTTCTATAATCAGGTAGACTTGAATGCTTTGTTGTTCCATTTGCTTTGTATAAAAAAAGGTGATTTTCATTTTTCTTTTGTACATTTATATCCAATAGTTAGTTTTAGAGGCAAAACATGAAACGGTTCAAAGGGAAGGGAAAGTTTCTCAGCACCTTGATTTCCAATCAAATAGGACAAAAAGTTGCATCTAAAAAAAAAAACCCAAAAAAAAAAACCAACAAAAAGCATCTTGAGCTCCAGAAAGCTTCTAGAGGTTATAATGGAGCAGGAGTAGCTGGTTGGATCAGCCTAAACATAGCAGCAGAGCGGCAGAGGGAGAAGCAGGCTGCCTCTAGGCCAGCACACCCATCCTGTCTCTGCCTTTCCTGTTCCACAGCCCTGCTCAGAGCTATGTTCACAGTGATTAAGGATGGCACTTTCCCCTATTTGGCCAGGAGCTTATTACTGCACCTTTCTCCTCTCTCTCTCTTTTTTTTTTTGTTTTCAGGCACAATTTTCCCCCTGAGCTCTCACATTTCAGGAGGCCATCCCTCGGTCTACCCGCGCTGCTCATCGGTGGTCTGCCCCCACATCTGGAAACGATGCAGCGTGTGCGGTATTATTTTAGGCTTCAAACAACTTAGTAGACACTCCTATACAACAAGTGAACGGGGAGCTGCGGTTTCCAGGTCGACCACAACTTTCCTACAAGACAATCCTGGATACTGTCCTTCAGGCTAATTATGCTTTTGTGTTGTTTTTCTTTCGGAGGTGTTTCTGAATGTGTTGCGCCCCATCGGAGCTGGCCGCTCTGTCACTCTGCAGTCTGAGATTTTGTAAATATTTGAACAAACTGGGCTGCTGATTATGGCCGAGGCTCTGACAGTCAGCGGGAAGCATGCAGCAGAGTTCATAAACTTGCTGTTAAAATAACACGGGGGCTCCTGTCTTCTCTTCCTGGCTGCTCTGCTCATGGAAGCTTTGAAAAGGTGGAGTTTCCTTTTCTGCTGGGAGGCCAGCCACAGCGCTGGCCATGACCCCACACCCCCACTCCAATATGATTCCTCCACATTTAATTTATTGCCCCTCTGACAATGTTTTCCCTCTGATCTATTGCCATGTATTAGATATATGTAGAGTATTATGGGTGGACGATTTAAGTGTTCTTGGACAACACCTACTGGGCCCTCCAAAAATATCCATACGCATTGGACTTCTTCACATGTTGTTTGACTTTATTTATAGCATCAGGGTTTTAAGTCTTTGACCATAATAAACTGAATAATAATTTTCAACATTTAGAGACAATGCAAGCTCCCTCTGTAGTCGCAGCTGACGGTCTGTTGACACTCTGAGTTTTGCAGATTTAATTTGCCAAATAGCTCAAGCTCAGCAATATTGGATGCTAACTGGACGTTCTCCCATATGAATTTGCTTTGGATGAAGAGCATTCCCCCAGCACATTGCTGCCACAGCCTGTTCAGGGCGAAGCACAGTCTTATTTTTTTACTGCAGTTTGGATGGAGGCCATAAGTTCCTCTTTGATCCCATCTGACCAGAGCCCCTTCCTCTACACGCTGTGTCACTATTTGGGTTCCTTTATCGGTTGCTTTTACATTGTGAGGTAAATGACTAAGAGTTGTAACTCTTCCAGCTGAGCTATGAATCGGTGCAGCTCCTCCAGAGCTACTTGATCAATACTCCCATCAGTCTAGGTCAGGGGTCTGCAAACATTATACCTTTTATATATTTTATAACTTTATATTCAACAATAGTTCTCTATTATGTTGGCTAATTTGTTTTTAAATAGATGCACAAACAAATGCATGTTTTAGCATTTTCTCCATTTACTAACTGCATTGATTTCAAAAATAAACTGACTGTATGACAGAAATATATTTAAGTTATAAAAATGTTGTTTTGAAAATCTATTTATTGTCTTTTTGAACTTTTTTTCCTTTATCATCAAACCTACAATTTTTAATTCGAAAGTTGTTTCTAAAAAGGACAAATGTCATGTGGTAGATTTATTAAATTCAAGTTATCTTTATGTTTTGTTTTGTAAAAAAGAAAATTAGTGTTTGTGGCTCTAATCAAGTTTTATCAGCTGGACTGCATTCAATAATTGTAAAGGTCCTGGTCTGGGCAGACTGACTGTACTTCAGTAAATCTTGATGAGTTTTCAGCTGTCGTGCTTTTTATATTTTTTAATGATGGATTTTAAAGTGACGTTTGGTTGCAGCTCATTTCTTTTTGAACTATTAAGAGTAGAGGCGGCTGAATAAACGGATACCTTCTACATAACATCCCATTGAAATATATTGCAAGTTGTGGTTGTAACGTGAGTAAATGTGGAAAAGATCAAGGGATAAGAGGCTGTTTTTAAGCCTCCAAATATGCAGCCTGGGTTTTGTTTTTTTCTGTCTTCACTTCTCAGTGTGTTCTGCAGGTGGAAAGCCTGTGAGCCACTCACATAGCTGGCAGGGGCGAGCGGCCCGGGCTGCTGTCACTCCCATTGCTGTTTCCATGGTCCATCGCTCCATTCATCTCCTCACGGATGACGTTGGCCAGGGAGTTGAGTGTGGGACTTCCAATGGAAGCAGTAGTGTATAGAGGTATGTTGTTTTCTGCCATTGAAGCCTGAAAAGCAAAACCCAAAGCATAAAATGTGAAAAGGAAGAGAGTTGTCAGCGCCTTCCCAGCTGCCCATCACTCTTCTCATGGCAGAACATGGCCTTAAGAACAAAGACTGAACAGAGAAGACGGACGAAGACTTATTCTTTTCCGTCTTCTGAAGTTTGGAGTTAGACGGCTAGAGATGAAGTCACTTATTATTTTTACCTGGAAGGCGGCAGAGAGAGTTGGACCATAGCCCAGGCTGGTCTGAATGTTCTTCACGAGGGCTGGACTTCTGCAAACAGAAAAATTAAGTTACAACCACAGACTCATGTCTCAGCTCACATAAAGGATCTTATTTCATAAAAAGAAATCAATGCACTTTAAACTAAACACATTTACTGGTGTGGTAATGTGGATATTAAGGCTATAGGTCTGAGATGTTCAATCACTCTGTGATACCACACAACTGTTTGCAACGCTTAGCTTTTCATGGGAAGGAAGAATAGGTTGATGGAGGCAGATCTTGTGAAAGCATGATTGATGGCGAGCTTAACACAAAAAGCATGATGTGCAACATGGAGGGGGGGGGGGGGGGGGCAGGCCGGTAGAGCTGAGGGGAGGAGAGGGTGGGGGCACTGGGGGTTTGCAGTGCAGGCCGAGGTGCTTACTGTACGAGCAGCTCCTCAAAGTTCTCATCTGCGGTGCATTTCCGAGGGCGGCCTCGCTGAACGTGGCGGCCGCGCTTAAACTCCTCGTCATCAACAGTCCAATAGGACCCAAACCCATCCTCTACTCGCACAAAGCACTTATGCAGGGAAAGGTTGGTGCGAACGGCACCCTGGGAAAGCAAGCCAGCATGGAGTGGGGGGGAGGGCAGCAGCCAGATGCAGATGCAGTGATCGGTAGCACAGATGAGGTACAAACACAGACAGACAGACACAAGGAGGAGGGGAAAGGGTCACAATGAAAATAAGCCATTTTGAGTTATGAGGCGTCACCAATAGGCTTCTGAGAGCATGAGAAGCAGGATGAGAGTGGAAAGGAGGGGGAGGCACACGCCAAAGCAAGCAGGAACTTTGGACGCTGTGGCACACAGACAATGAAATGGAGCAGCAGTGGTTGGCAGCAGCTTCTTCCCATCAGTCAGCGGTGAGACAGACGCTAGTCAGGGCTCAAAGAGGCCAAACATACCCGCTGATCTTTTGAGGCCGTCTCTTTTGGAACTCTATTTCGTCCACTGTCCACACAGCCCCTTTTACGTTTTCTACTCGCACAAAACACTTGTGAAGACTAAGATTATGCCGGACTGCATTCTGCAGTTGATGTAAACAAACAAGAACAACAAAAACAAGAAAACAAAACAAAAAAAAAACAGGGAGAAGAAAAAAAACATTCAGTACAATCAAATGTAGTTGTAGAACAACAGAAGACTGATCAAACATGGATCAGAAAAACAACAAAGAAAAGAAATTGGCAGAGGATGACATCTGGATTCTGGAGGCTCTGTCTGACCAATGTTTCCTGGATTAGTAAACGCATCGTACAAAAACTGTGAGCTACTTTAAATATTAGCTGGAAATGAAACCATATTATAAAAGTAGAAGTTAGACGTTTCCTTGTTTGAGTAAAGCAGACTTTAATTAGTGGGTCATAAGACGAATGCTGCAGAAGTTCAGTGATTTGAATCAGGTGCTGGAACAGGGATAAATGAAGACATAGACCCCTGAGGAGTGTCACTGTTTGATATACGTAAGGACACTGAAAAATAAGTCACTCGAAGCTGGGAAAGTTGTTTTTGATGCTGCTCTTATATCCATTAATGTTACAGTGTCTAAAGAAATCAAAAATGCTAAAATGAGACCCAAGCATCCAAAATCTGTTGCTATTTCACAGCAATAAAACAGAAACAATTTATTTCTGTTCCCTTAATCTGCTGGTTTTGGTTGCAGCTTGACATGTCAAACAAAATGTTTTTACTGACCAGAACCTTTTGGGTCATTACGACTTCCTAACATCAGTGCCAGGAAGAGCGATTACCATTTCAAGGTTTAGCTCCAAAAAAGAAAAGGACGAAAAAAATAAAGGAAGCAGATGTTCATAAATCATCCTTTTGTTGCTGCAGGAGCAGGAATCCAGTGTTTATAACACCAGGTTGCCCCTATGGAAGAGCTGTCAGCAAGTGTGTGAGCTGATGGAGGACACGGGTGGAGCAGGGTGGTGATGCTCTGAATGTGTGTGTATTTATGTTTGAGGTGTGGTCTGGGCTGCCGATCAGTCTTGGCTCAGGTGGGGGGTATTTGAGTGTTTTATCACCGCCGTTCTGCTTGGCTGGTGAGTTTTGGGGCCAAGGAGGACGGCTAGCTGCTAAAAGTTGGGAATCATTTGACTAATGCCACCCACTAACAACACACATTACAGGACGACAGCTTTATTTTTCCTCTTTTTACGCATGTTTAAAGAAAAGGTTCCCCTGGACGGATCAGGTGGTGCGTTCCAACAATCTGGGTCAGCGTGGGTTTATAACGGTATTCTTTCATCCTATAGTCTCTGCCTTTATTGTTACAGGTTTAAGAAGAGAAGAAACAAAAATCAGCAAACGCTTACCTTCCATGTTGCTGCGTTGCGCCTAAAATATGCAAACATTCGTGTGAACCAGTTGTAGATTTCATTTAGTGTTAGCTGCTTTTCTGGGGATTCAAGGATTGCCTGGAAGAGGAGCAGTGACAGAGACAAACATTTACACTTTTGCCCACTTCGCAAAAACATTAATAATTTAGGATGAGCCAAGCATGTCTGTGGGAGTTTCTCCCATGAGAAAAAACAGACAACACAAGGCAGTTCCCTGTTTCTGGGAGTGTGAAGAGCTTTTAAATTAAAATGGAAGATTTGAATACATTTTCCTTTTGTGGGTGTAAATGAAGGACGAGTGGAAAACATTTCTCAGGCAGATTACAGAGCAGCAATTATGGACGACTCAGATTAATTCCTGAGATCCTTGATTTCTGCTGTGGAGCGATAATTGACCGGCCATCTTAAACCAGGTTCATCCCTACTGTTGTGTAAAATGAGCTTGGGAGCGATCACAGAGGCTAAAATGCCTGATCAGACTAAGCTGTCAAATGAGAGTCCATGTTGACGCCAGGATCTGTTCTTTCATTTGTTTAAACATTGAGCAGAAGCTCCTCTGTCTAAACCGCACTCAAATAAGAGAAATAATGATGGGATTAGACTGAAATAATATTTCAGTGACTATAAGAAAAATATGAGGTGGGTTCCTTACCTGTCTTATTAGCGAGGCGTAGGTGAATGGTGGCCTAACATCTGCATTCATGTAAAACTCTTTGTTCTGACTGATATCTGCACACAGGAAACAACCAAACCAGGTCAAATAAACACGGAAACATTCATATTATTACAGAATTAAATAACTTTATGCATTTAATCAGGAGTTAATGTTTTAGAGCAACATGGAAAAGCAATTAACTGTGAAGCGGAAGCATAATAAGAAGATAATATTTTTGAAAAATCTTAAGACTTATACAACCATCCGGGGCACTTCATGTGTTGGGTACAGGCCTTTGATTAGGCCGTTCTAACAGCTGAGCCTGCTAGGATCTAACCTATTTCATTGCTTAGTATTAATATTTATTTACCAACCAGTCGTGGATGTCTATGACATGCTGCCACCGCAAAGACGGCGCTTTTTTTTCCATCATGTTACGTTTTGCTTGTAGAGGTTCAGTTTTGGTCTTCTCTTATGTCAATATAGCAAATTAGTGACACACTTCTGATTTTCATCCCACTCTATCACGTAAAAAAAAAAATATACAAGAAGTGAATAATAGTAGTGTTTGTAAGGTCCGGCCTACCTGGAGAGATGGGCATGTTGTACTTCTCTGAGTAGCGCCGTCGCATCGGCCCCACGCTGTGGAGGCTGTTGGCTGTGATGACGGAGTGAGTCTGGGAGAGGGGTGTGAGGGGCGCCGTGGGGGTGGTGGGGGTCTGTGGGAGGCTCAGAGGAGGAGAAGCCTCGGGGGCCGACTTGGACAACGTGACGTTGGAGACGAGGTTGAGCTAGGAAAGGGAACCCATACAGAGCGCAGTTAGTTTTTAGATTACAACATCCTGATCCACCCTTCAGTTTCTCCAGTTAATCCTTTGTTCCCCTCCTGCCCCCTCAGCCACACGGCTTAGGGCCCACTCCTGAGATGTGAAGGAGAGATGGGCGTCCGGTGCAGTGCTGAAAAATGACAGTGTGAGCCTCACCTACCGCTGAGCAGCCCTGCTAATAGGGAAGCCACAGGAAGAAGCCAATCTGGGCTAATTACAAGCTGGAATTGTATCGTGAGGACTCTAATTAGGAAGTGCTTACAGAGGTGATCTGATGATTAACTACCGGGCCTGACTGACCTCCATCATTAGGTTCATGATGGCCATTGTTATGAAGGACCCACAGTGTCTTCGCAGGCAGCACTTTGAAGAGAGTCTTTGGTTTCAGCGATGGGAAGGGTTGGGTCAGCTGAGGCGAAAGAGGGATTTAAGAAGTAATGGCCACAAGGTAAACTAATTATGGCAAGTGCTCCGAAGGTATAGCTTGGTTTTCCTTTTTTTTTTCTTTCTTGTTTCTCCAAGAGCCGCGGCAGCTTCGAGCCGAGAGCCAAGCCTCCGTACTGGAGCAGCAGTCAAGTGGAAAATTCTCGCCTGACCCCATGCTCCAGCTAATAATTGGCAGGAAAACTAATGACACATATACATATTCCCACAAAATTGTTCTAATTGCTAATTTACAGAAGGAGGCCAGTTTCCAAATGAAACATGACTTAAGATTGTGAGAAGAAAAAGGAGAAAATACAGAAAGTCAAAGAGAGGGAATGAAGGGACCCAACATCATGGTTATAAAGGATAAGTGATGACAGTTTTGAATTCCTTACAGAAAAGCTTAAAGATGCATCACAGGACAAGTCGATACATGATACCGTGGTTAAGCGAGTGAGACAGGACAGGATTTTAGCAATATTTTGGAGGGATATTTGGAAACTCTTTTTGTTTACAGAAAAAAAAAATCCAATTATTAAATCACATTATTTGAATATAATCTGTGATTCATGAATGATAAATCCTGATTAATGTTGCTGTACCTTATTAAGACAGAAAGCCATTGAAAATGCTCACTTTGGTGCTTTCAATATAGAATAAAGCTGTTCAGTTTAAAATCAAAGAGTAAAAAGCTGATTTTTTAACTAAAATTTAAATATTTAAAGATGATCAATCTGTTGCCAAACAAAGTCTGGTTTAATGTTACTAGTGGCTAATGGTTAGCTAGTTGGGCTTTTCTAGAGTGTTTCCTTATTTTCCCAAAATGCTACCAAACCGTTTCAAACTGCTGAGTGCTTCTATAAATCTGTTGTAACACTGATGTCAGGACTGTGGTGATAGAAGCAAGAAAGTAGGAAGTCGTTTCTTTTTTTAACTATTAATTTACATCTAAATCATCTTCCTTCATGTCCAGGACCAATAATAATCACATAATCAATCACATAATGACCAGTTTATTTGTATTTTGCATAGTGGTATTACTGATGACAAAAAGTATTAAAAACAATTGGAGCATAAAAATATAAATACGTCTCCAATGAATAAAATTTACACAAAATAAAATCTGACTACAATTCCTGCATTAAGGAGCGCAACATAATCAATATTTGGAAATACAGAAAATGGCATGGATACAGACATCCCAGAATTTAAAAACAGCGAAATCTTTGTAATTAAACTATTTAATTTTATTTTGGTTTGTATCAGATAAAAAAAAACAACTCTCTCCTAAATTAGTGATAACTGTGTTTTGTAAATCTGCTGTTTTAACACACATGTCCAAATTCTCACAATGTCTATTTATGTTTCGCAGACTAAATGCTATCTTTTTTTTTCTCTTTCTGTTTTTGGCAGAGTCTATCCAAATGATTTGGGTTTCAGCAGCGCTGCACACATGCACACGAACGGTAGTGGGAGATGTGTGATTCTAAAAACATGGAGAAAATAAATTACTCTTGGGTTTGCGTGTTTCTGACACAATGCTATCAATAGAAGGAGGCTGTCGTGTTGACTTCTCTTCCTGTGGATTAGCGGGCTTTGTTTCATGTTTCATCCATATTCCCTGGCCATAAACACAGAGAGGCTCCAACAATAGGCCAGACAGGCTGGTAATAGCCTTGCCTTTGTTTGCTTCACCATTTGGGCTCACTCCAGTTCCCGGACAAAATGAGACTTCACACTGAAATTAATTAAATGGTAATTGGTGATCTAATTATACTGGCTTTGACTCGGCAAGCTGCTAAAGAAAATAAACAAAAAGTCCCTCCTTAATTATGTATGGCGTAAAAGGTCAGATTTCTGACAAGAATGCTTAGTGACACTGTGCGCAAACACCCACCCATACACACAGAGACAAATACAAATACACACAGAAACATGCATTGCTAATGTGGCACATTTTGTGTTCATCTTCTTCCTGCCCCCCATCCAGCTCAGAGTCCGGAAAAGAAGCTGTGATGACCCCTGTTTATTTGTGAGCAGAATATTAGTTGCATTCTGACTAGAAGAGAAAGAAATTTTTAGTTCTTGAGAAGAATCGATGCAAGTTAACACGTAACAAGAATAAGACGAGATATTACCCGTTTTTACATTTATTTAAATTCCAATTTCAGGGTTATCGTCAAGCATTTTAGCTTAATAGAATAAAGCGGAAGTCTTTAATTGAGTTTTAGACAACGCCTGTTTCTCTTTAACCATCCTGCTCAGATCAGGCTATTTCAAGTTCACTAGTTTAGAAGTTTTTAACAGATATTTGTCATTTAAAAAAAAATGTATATTTATAAAGTTACTTCTACATGGAATTTAAGTGAAAAAAATCACAAACTTTAATAAGTTTCTCTGCCAGCAGGTGGTGAGAATCAGACCAGATATAGAAAAAGTAAAATAAAATCATCAGCACGAATAAAGTTAAGACCATCTCAGTTATGAACTCTTTGATTTTAAATGTAATTCTATCTGGAGACCAAGGGGCAAAAAAAAACGGAGACGAACATTTGAAAACAATAAAAATCTGCCTCACTGTCATCTTACCTTCAAGCACAGACACATGCAGTGTCAATACCTGCTTTATATTATTATTTTTCAAAATTTCCACATATTAACATGTATGCATCATGGTGAAGAAATATCTGCTAACATAAAATTCAAAATGCAGATTTCATTTTTTAATTTTAGATGATTAAATCCAGTAGCTTCCTTCCTTAATGCTAACCGACCGTTAGCTGTTCCATCCAACGGTCGTTATCTGCCAATCAAGTAAGCACAACTAGTTAGCTGAAAAACTACTTCCCTTCTTATTTCAAAATAAGAGCGTCAAGACAAAGTAAACACCTTAATAAAATATTACTCATATTAGTTACTCATATTCTGACGGTGACTGAGAAGCAATTATTTATGAGACATCTCCATTCGACATGAAATTTTGAGTTTTTCTAATGTCTTAAAATCTGTTGTTACAAACCTGATTCTAATAAAAAAAAAATGTACATTTCCAAGTTCAAAGGAGCTGCTTTGCTGTGATGCTCCTCCAACAGCATTCCTCCACTGGCGTGTATCACCAAAGGAGAAGCTGCAGCTGCATTTACAGAAAGGACTCATCTGTACTCTTCAAAGTGGCTCTATTTCAGGTCATCTCTGGAGATAATTTTACTCTGCATCCTATCTGCAGGTAGCTGTGATGCAATCTCCTTCAAGCCTCACTGGGACCATGGTCTCTGACCTGTGTAAGTCCTCCACTCACCCAGCCAAATTCAGACATTTTCATCACAGCAGTTTGCAGCAGGCAGAGCTGCCCCAGAGAATGTGAGTCTATTTATTTGAATAATAATAAAAAAAAAAAACCCAGCTCGCCCCCTCGAGAGTGTTAACACTGAGCTCTGACACAGCCATTCTACAGGGGCCCAGGGGAGAGAGGAGAGGTAGCGAACTCGAGATGCTATCTGTCGCCCCAACCACTTTTCATATACAAATGTCCCTGTGTCAGAGCCCTCGTTCTGCACCCTAATCTACACAATCGCACAGGCACGGCTTAACAGACAGCTTATTGTCATTCAACATCTCCAGGCACTTTCTGTGGACTACCTGCGCTGATGCTGTGTGTGCAGGGCGCGCACACACATCCTTCGGATGTCAATAGCCTCCTCGCTGACTGTAAATAAATGATCCAAACAGCACAGGGACAGGACTCCTGCATGTTTATCGTCCATTTACGTGTATGTGTGAGTGGGATTTACACTCATGCCCTGCAGTAAAATTATATCTGCTCATTTGGCTCTCTGAATGAACTGTCATATGGACTGAAATATGATGGTGAGGCCCCATCTTTAATATGACAAAATAAAGCCGACACTTAAACGCCAGATGCAAAGCCTTAAGCCCTATAGGATAGGGATTTAGCAGTGAGCTTAATGTTATAATGTACTCAGAGAGTAATAGGCATGAAAAAAATTCAGTTTCTCGCCTGCACAAAAAAAAACAACAACCAAAAACTGGTTTCTTTTCTCATTTTCATATTTACTCGGCAGAATTGGAAATTCTAGCATGCAATGAAACTTCTAACATTTAGGATGAAACCAAAACTAAATCTATTTAAGATTTTTTTCCCCAATCATAGATTACTAATCATTAGGGTCTAGTGAAGTTTTAAAGTCATCTCTAGAAACTTTTTAACTCCGTAGATGAGAACTGAGATGACTTCAGAGAAATTAATGTACACATCATCACATAAACCTCGCCCTTAAGAAATATATTAATAAATAATATTGATTTTCCTATAGAACAATACATCATTCATGTATTTAACTGATTAGATTTAAATTTCAAACATTTTCACCTTTTTCATGGTAATTTATTTCTTACCATTCGAGGTAAAAAAACAAATTATTTTAATTATATGGGTTTTTTATTACCAAAACAAAGCATCTCATTATTATTATTATCATATCAATTTTTGGTATTTCATAGATTTTTTTTTTTTATCTTTGAGAGGAAACGAGATTCTGCTGCAGAGATGGGGGGGCCCTTGCAGAGCTCGCATCCAGTTCATCACAGGCAACAAATTGAATCTCAGATGTCAGCAGATGTGCTCCAAACTATATTTACTGCTTCCCTCAAGAGAACAGCTGTTTTTATTTAGCAGATAAATAAGAAGATGGAGGAAGGGATTAATGAATACATGTGTGCCAATTAAGACAAACAAAAGGAATGGGGGGAGGGGAAGCAGGGAGATGCATGACAGGGTTGCTGCTCACCGGCTGCGGGGTGGCTTTGGGCTCTGTGGACTTGACATGAAGATGCGTCATCATGGCTTGCAGTCGCTCTTTGTCTTTCGCTAGCTATTATAAGAAAAGAGAAAGCACAATGAATTCTAAGAGCACACATGCAGACGCAAACCTCCAGATACAATTTTAAACCTGAAAGGTCTTTGATGACGAGCAAATGAAAGATGGGGTTTTATGGGTGAGAGAACTGTAATTACTTGTATTATAAATGCTTATTCCAGCAGCCTAAAAGTCTCCATTACTAAAATCAAATGTCTCATTCCCAGCTATAAACCCAATTCCTTTCTACCTGTCTGAAAGTCAGCGCTGTTTTAGCTGCCAGTTGAAATTATGGTGACAGGCTGCATGCAGAGGAAGCCTGTGTCTGGTAAAGCCTCACCGATCCCTTTCGGATGATGAACCAACAGAGCAGAAAGAAAAAGACGTTGGCATGGTTTAGCGTTAGCAACTGAAATCTCATTGTTTAAGGTTAACTTCCTCCTAAACCAGAACTGTTCTCAGCTACTGACTGATACTAATATCAGTCATTTCGGGGCAATTATGTGGCCAGTGTGTGAACCACAAGTGAACAAAGCCCCCAACGTCTGGAACAAATCATTTGCTGTTGAACTGCTGCAGAAGCTAAAACTTGCACTGATGTTTTAATTGATCGGTTTATTTTTTTAGTGAGGGACTCATCAGTTTACTTTACACTAAAGAAAATCATGTTATTGCTTTCAGGTTTCACTTAATAAAAAATGTGTAAATTGTATATTTTACCAAAATTTGAGCTCATCCTTTTTTTTCTTAATTAGGACTGAAACTGTGGTTGCAAATCTTATTTGAACCATTTTTTTATTATTTTTGGGGGCTCAAGAAGAAAATGGCAAATCTGGTTTATTTATATGGATTTTATTACATTAAAAATTGCATGAACATGGGAAAATATGGAACTGCCATAAGACTGAACAATTCTCTGTTTGTAGCTAGCTTTAGGTAGCTTAGCATTAGTGCTAAAGCTACGTTAATACATGACCTTTATGGTTAGCATGATCCGTAACATCAGGCGATGTGTGCACTGGAAACAAACCATATTCTGGTTTTTATGGGTTGGTCCTTATAAAAAACAATGGAAATTACTCATCACTAATTAAAAAAAATATATACTAAACTAAATTGTGTAAAGTTTTAATAATGACTTCTGAGAGAATCCAGATGTTTATTTTATTTCTGTTTCATCGCTCATCTGTAATAGAAAGGTAATCTCTGCCCTACTTTCATGAAGCACTTTTTATGCTTTGGATTCGTGAATAATTTTTGTCATTTTTGGTTTAATTTTTGCATTTCTTTGCACCTGTATATAGTAGGATCTATGACAACCAAACTATAGATCAACACGGTGCAATCATATTTTGCTGGACTGTTCTTAATTTGTCCAATGACGACAGAGAAGCCATATAATGAAACAAAGGTAAACACATCCGTTCTCTCATTAAATCTGTTATTAGTCTGTTATACAATTTAGTATAGTATGTTTTATTTAATAATTTAAGGATAGAACATCACAGATCATGCTAACGGCGCAAATCGGAGAGGGAGAAGCTAAACAGGCTAGCATGCTAGCTAGTTTGATGCAAGCTTAGCTTGTTAGGCCTTAGGCAGCTGTTAATAATCTGCACTAGATTTTCTACCTTAATTTACAAATATTACACCAACAATATCTTATGCTTTAAAATAATAATTTTGTGTTTTATTTTTATACTAGATAAATAGAATGATCCAAATGAGCAAAACGCCTTAAAGTGAGAAAGAATTTAGCTCATTAGGTCTGTTTCCCTTATTTGTTAAACTTATATAATTTCTGTTCAGAAATGCTGATGAAAATCCACCTGAATAAATGTCCCATCAAGGGCCTTGGTTCTTTCATGGCAGTTTATTTTATTAGTCTGTTTATTAGAAAAGTAAAGCTATTCTTTAATCCACATCTGCACCATTTTTCTAGAGAAACGGTATCATAAAATAACTCCAAAATAAGCTTCCTCTTCCTCTAAGTCACTAACCACTCGAGTGTCTGTTCACCCTATGCAGTCTAGTCATTTCATAAGTGTTTTATTGTTGGTGCCAAACAGTTAACGTCATAAATAACTTTAAAACCCAGTAAAATTCAAAATGCAATTATCTTCTCCACTCAGCCCCAGGCTATTCATATATCTTTTCTTGGCTGTCATGCATACATAACACATTTTTAATGACTGGTTACTAGCAAATGCGCAAAATTATTTAATTCTGCTGACGAGCCCCCACCTCCAACGAGTGACCCCACGGCTGGTGTCAGACAGACTAATGGAGGGTGATGGAGGAAGTGTCAGCAGGGGACAGCACGTAAATATTTGGACCAAAACAAGCAGCGGGACAATACCTGCAGCTCCAGCTGCTGGACGACCTGCATTTGCACCCGACACTGGGCTGTGCTCCTGTCGTCCAGGGCGTGCTCATTGTTGAGATGCCTGAAAAACACAAAGATAGAAAACATAAGCATTCTTTTAATCTTTTCATATTTATTTAGGTTTAAACTATGAAATCTATTTTTCTACTTGTAAGAAACAGCTGAGAAGACTAGAAAAACATTTCTAATTAAAAGGTAATCAATGATAGTAACATCATCAGAATATAATCAAAATCCTGAATCAGAACATTATTACATTTTAATCATATAAAATCTGTTTAAAAAATACTAAAAGCCCACATTTTAATATGACCAAAATATTTCTTATGCTTAGAAATGAATGGATAACGATTAGAGTGATGAAAAAAGAGGCCTTCACACCTCAAATATTTGGAGCTCATCCTTAAAAATAAAGCTCTAAGCACTAGTAAAAACATTAAAAAGATAAGGAATAATAAGCAGGGCTTCACTGCTTTAAAGTCAATCCATTTTGTTAAGAAGGGTATACATTGTTTTTTTAAATACCATTTTACTTAAAACAAAAAAAAAACATATTTTGAAACATTATCTTTTATTACTTGAACCTTTTTAAAACTAATGCCACTTTTATATGGTTTGATTTGCTCTGAGATGCATTTCTCAATTTCTATCTAAATTAAACTTATTTACAGTAAAAATAAATTAAAATGTAAATCTGTCAGGGCTGCTAATAAGTAATGCTATTTTGATGTCAAAACTATGTGCTGGTTTTCTTTTCAAACAGCAACATTTTTAAATGTGAAAAAGAGCAGGTTCTGTTAGAGTCTGGTCAGTGGATCAGTAAGGTAAGTGAGTGTGGAGCCACAGTAATAACATTTATGTAAATAGCAGAGCATATTATAGTGATTGCACAATGTCTGCAGAACAAAGAAGGAATAGTTTTTTTGATGTTAAAGAATGACAGTCAATATTTCATGCCGGTCATGCTTGTTCTCCCAGCTTACTGATAAGAGGAATGATGAAGAATTTCAGGTTGGATTCCTTTGCTAAATTATGCACCAATGCCCTGACACCATTTCTTCCTGCTGCAGCTCTGTCTCGCCATGTTGACTTTGCCCTCTCTTTGCTGTTTGCATTGTTAATTTTATCATCAGAATTAAGGGAATTCAAGTACAGCCGGACCAATGGTAGAGGACAACAGGACGATGAGATGGGGATCTGTCACAGGCTTGAATTATGGATATAATTACGTGTGATTATTTTATTCAGGAAAGATGTTCTCTTTTCGTGCACATTTATTACTAATCTAAAGTAGTTCGCTGGGTAGCAGACGCTCTTTTTTTTTTTTTGGATGGGGGGGTGATTTATATAAAATGGTGGAGATAAGGTTTATGAGTGAAGGAAATATGATTGGAGGAATTTTATCAGCTGCCGCATGAATTACTGTTTGAAAATGCTTATGCAGGGGCATTTCATTAATCATTTAATCATAATCCGAGCAGGATGTTTGAACTGATTTCACAAATACCCTTTCATTTCACTACTTCATTATGCTCGCTAATGGATCCAATATATTATATATATCATAAATTATATCACATCTGCGGTGACCATGTAGGTCACTGTCACCAGGCACATTTATGTGTGTGCAGGCAGACGGGAGAAAGGTGCTCGTTTTTTGTTTTTTTTCTTTAATACACATATATATTTATACTTTTCCTGCCATTTGCTACAAATCAAAACTAGCCAACGACATCCTGCGAATGCACGGAGGTGACTTTATGACGGTCCTATAAATTCAGTGTCATTTCTTTATGTTGAGAAAACACATTTGTACATTAAACAGCACATTTACATGTTGAAAATAGACATCTGAAGACAGTTTGAAATATGAAGCCTTCTGTTCATCTTGTGTTGCTTCAAAACTTGAGGTAAAAGGTTGAATTTTTTTCTTCTTCCTGGGAATGTGGTCAGGTCTTCTCATCGTTTTTCTATGATGCTCTGCTTAAAATTACTGAGGTACACACTTATCACTTGAAGTTAATTATTAAGGTAAATTATAAAGAGGCATATTTCTTACTCTTAAAAAGGACGGCCGAGAACCCTCTTTGTCAAAATCAATTCCAGCTTCTCTCTGGGCTTTCCATTTGTTCGAATCATATAAGAGCCCATTTAATTAAGTGGGTCGAAAAATGAAACTGGTAAACATTTCAGGACATCTAACTAAATCTCAAAGAGGAAAATAATAGGTAAAGACGTTTCAACTTCAATTTAACTGGCCCCAAGACTGAATCATCAATGAAGAGGGAGGCCGACGTGAGCGGCGTAGGAATCTCTGGGTTCGTACGAGACATGTGCCTCCGCTTCTTTTCATCCTTTGTTACATTCCACTTTATTTCTTCTAATGACATGGAGAGTCACAGTGCATAATTAATAGGAAATGAAATATTCAAATGGCCCTAATGCAGCCTTGAGAAGAGCGTCTGGACACAGGAGCGGGTGGGGGGGTTCGGGGTTGACGTCGAGGGAGGCTATGAACGTTGGCATGTGTCACTTTCTGGACTTCAAATGGAGCCACTTTTAAAAAGCTCTCTGGCAGGATGAGAGCCTAATGTAGATTGCCACAATAAAACAAGTTAAACAGATATTCAGCCAGCCGCCTTTCCACGATTCACTCGGTTTTGCCCGTCTTTTTCCTTCCCCCTCTGCTCTCTCACCGTTTCTAATTATATGAGCTGAAGCGTCGGTTTGAAGCTCTCTCTGAGGAAGGTTTTATCTTCCTCACTGCTAGCTGGAACTTAAATTAAATGCACAGCACTATGAAGGGGTGTTTACATTTTAAATGCATTACAGTTTTGTTTCAGAGTGTTAATCGTTTGCTTTCCTTGTGTTTTTTTAATGTTATTTTTGCATATTTTTTGTACGAATTGTTCCGAGGCTGAGAAGCAGAGTGCTGTTGGGAGAGTGAGGGGGAAGTGTTTGTGGTTTGCAGCACTAGAGGGCACTGCGGTGTTTCTATGACCTCTGACTGGACTTTACAGAGAAAGACCCTGACCCTCATCAAAAACCACCAGGCTCTGCTGTGAACTCGATCCCACCCCCATTCTGAGGGCTGAACCCAAAAACAGGAACAGGGATTTGGAACTTTGTATTTATCAAGATAGTTGGTGTAGGTATGTCATGTTTTCCTTTAAAGATAAAATAAATACACGCAGTTTAAAACAACATTTGGTTCCAGTGTTGGCTGTTGCTGTTGGCGTGCCGGGGCTGAAATCTGTTCAACGTTAGAGTCCTCCTCACCTTTCTGTCTCCTCAGTACGTTGTGTTCCGCTGACTCCACACTCAGAGACGCATGCGGCGCTCTCTCTTTGGGTTCTGCTTCCCGCCTCAGGAGACATTTGAAGCAGCATTAGAAAGTCTGATGTGCTCTTTGTTTTTGTTTTGGAATCCTACTCGGAGTCCTGCAGTATCGGTTGCTGGGTTTCATGTGGAAGTGCTTAAGGTTTTGAGCGTTAACACCTTGGTGAGCTGCTCATACTCTGGCCCGCTCTAAAACAAAGGCGGCTTTGTGGAGACTCTCCCCGAATGTTTTCTTAACATGTTCCAAGCAGTTTGAGCAGGCAACTAAAGTAAACAAGATGTTGCCATGATAAAAACACTTGTAAAAACAGGGCTGAGTGCACTTAGAGACTTTTTCAGGCAGAGCTCTGCCGGGCACACTGACTTTAATTCTCCTCAGTTCTATAAACAAAGGGTGAGGCAACGTCAGAATACAATAAATACTGATAGATTTAAGCAGGCACTCCCTAATCTGAAGTATGCCTGTCTTTGTGGGAAAATGTGAGTCCGCAACGCATGCTTTAATAACTATGTATCACAGGATGTTTATTAAAATAATGTAAGAATACATACCAGGCTGTTTTCTCTGAGACGGGAACTGGGCTACCATACAGTCTGACGTGATAAGGAGGTTCAAAGGGGATTTATGTAAACATCCCAAAGAAGATTCAAGATGCTGAGAAAGTAAGCCCAAACTTTCTCCCCCGGCTGCGAGTCACTCCACCAGAACACCTTTACTTCTGTGTCTGCTTAGAGGCTGCTTTCGGATAATAGAACTGTGTCATATCTTGTTTAAAGAGTGACTAATCCGAGGTGACAGGGAGCCATTGATCTGCTGTCATGGTGCACATATTTTGCTCCTCTCTTGTAACCATGGTGCTGTCCTGTGTGTTGATCAGTAAACTAGAGATCAGTCTCAAACAGGGCATGTCAGGCTGGATGGACTCAAACCGCAGATACAGAAAATATAAAAGATACCAACAGCAGCTGACTAGACTACAGCATCGATTGCTCAACTTTACCTAAACATTTGATCTCATTTAGGGGGATTTTATGGGACAAAGTAGTACATGACTGTTAAGTGGATCTGAACTATAAAGCTGAATCAACCAACCAAGATAAGGCTGAACTGGAGGAGCTGCAGAGATCCACCACTCAGAGGGGAGAAGAAGTCACAACAGAAACCAGAAATCTGGCCTTTATTATCCAACAAATCATTTAGAAGTCCTCCTTACAGTTTGACACAAGCCTTGTAGGTGACACATCAACGTTTGGAAGAAGCTGTTTTGGTCATTTTGGATCAAAATATAAGATTTTAGCCCCAAACCATAAACTCTATGTGCTCATCATCAGCTGAGCACAGCATCCCTGAGGAGATTTTACGGTGGAGGCAGCATCATGCAGCGAAGGAAGTAAAACTGAATACAAGGGGGGCCCTGGAGGAAAGCCTGCTGTAAAAGACTTGCTGTGGTCCTTTGTGCTTGTTTATCTCATTCAAATAATTTTAACTGGTCAAAATAGGGAAAGGTTTAAGGGGAATTTATACTTTCGCAGGGTACTGTACTTCTTGCTAATTTAAAAAATGGCGAGTGGGGCGTTCAGGAGTCAAACAAAGGGCCAAGTTTAAGAAAGTTTTGGAAAGCTGCAGAAGAGGAAAGCACTCCCTCTGACCGGTGACAAGGGCAAACATGCAGGGCTCCCTGAGTGTGAGCTGCCACAGATAAACATCACACCGTTGTTTGTTTGGGAAAAACGGCCTCTGTCACCATGGGAACTGCACTTATCACAGGAATTAGAGGCCCATGCAGTTCCCAGAAGGAGAACCCACCAGAGTGCCCTTTTTCAAGAGCGGGCTAACCCAGACAGAGGAATAACAACCAGCTGCACCTGCAGTGCATCTGTGTTGCCAGGGGTCACAAAACATGTAATCGACCCCCGCCCCATCCAAAAAAAGAGGACAAACAAACTGTGACAAAAAACGCACCTC
Source organism: Jordanella pulchra (assembly GCA_034780135.1). Taxonomy (NCBI): domain Eukaryota; kingdom Metazoa; phylum Chordata; class Actinopteri; order Cyprinodontiformes; family Cyprinodontidae; genus Jordanella; species Jordanella pulchra. The sequence goes on along the minus strand of JAUZNJ010030973.1, from coordinate 21,908 downwards.
CGACCATGGCATTTTACTTACTTGAGGAATGACTGGAAATCATCAAAAACAGCCTCACAGCCGGGCCACTTGCAGACACCGTGGCCGTAGAGTGGGTGACAGTGGGGGGAGGGCTCTTCCAGCGTCGATCTGCAAAACAGAAACCTACGATTAAAAAAAACCCTCAACATCTTCTAACTGCGGAGTCAAGAAAAAAAAAGCAACCAAATGTCCAGATGACAGTGTCTGCTGTTAATCCAAATCCTCTCTGTGTGTACTCTGTCTTGTTTCCACAGAAAAATATTGACTTCTACTTGATCTGTGAACCTTGGCCTTTGCAGAATCGGTTTACCTGTGAGATCAGCGGTTCCTCTGCTTTTAAACGAGGGAACACTTGTTGTGAAAGCCCAACCAAATCAATACGTAATTATTTAGCATCACTGAGCCATGCTGCAATCCTCTTTGATCGGAACAACCTCGGGGGAGGGGGGGGGGAAGCCCACCTGGAGGAGCCTGAAACACAATCTGAAACCTCCATTTTCACACTGTGTACAAACTGTAAACATCCCCGCCTGGCATCAATTTATCTCCGGACCAATTCATGTCACCAGGGGCTGACGAGAATGCATCTTTGGGGAGCGTATGGCTTGGTACAATCAGTCTAAATAGCAGGAACATCGCTGAAAAACAAACTTTACAACATCTTCCATATGGTGCGAGCCGTGGAACCACAACTAACCACAATCAGAGCTGAGGGAAGGCGGCATAGTCTGCTAAGAAAGCGAGACAGGCAGCCATATGGGCACGGGCGCTATACAAGACACACAACTTTCAGATACAAGAGCCTGGGGGACTGGCCTATATTGCTACCACCTGTGCTTCTGGCGGCTGGCGAACACGACGCTGCTGCTGCTTCTCCGGCGTAAGCCGGGCACTATAAGACAGCGGGACAGATAAGGAGATTCATGGCACAACAAACTGTTGTGTTCCCACATGAGAATAGCCCCGATGACTAACACACCTCATTGATATGCATGTATTCAATAAGAAAATAATGTTCAATTTGTGCCGTACCACATGGCTGGATTAAGTTTTAGGACATGATTCATGCGGTACAATTAATGAAAAAAGATCTAAAATCATATTAGTAAAAATTAAAGTGATCAAAGTGTTGATTCCACATGAATTAAATAAGCAGATTTTCAGATTAAAATCTCATTTGGACAGATGTTGGTAAAGCTGCACATCAAGGAGGAAATTCTAGAGGTCAGCACAGGTTTCCCTGTGTTATAATTACTTACTTAACAGTTCACATTGTTCATAACAGGCAATAATTGCATTGCAATTAGGAAGCAGTCGAGCATTCAAGAACGCAGTTAGTGGATTTTTTTTCTCCCTCTTTTAAAAAATAAGATTTTTTTTATTCAATTATGAATTATGCATTCACATTAAGACCTCTGTTTTGATACAGCTAATAAATAGATGGCAGACGACCAATTATAATGAGTTTTTAACAAGGAAATGTGTGGACTGGTGAAGGTGACGCTGGTTTTTCATTTACAGGGATATTTTTTCTTTAATTCTTTGGGAGCAGGCTTGTTGGTTGATTCTGTATTAATAAGATATTAAAATGTGGAGAGCAAAAGGGAGGAGTGAGGACAGAGCACCATGAAGGGTCTTTTTAAACGGTGGATGAATGACAGAACTGACGTCACATGAGCTACGTTACTGCAACCAGACGAGTGTGTTGGGGGCAGGTTTTTTTATTAGAATGCCACAAAAAATAAAAATGCGATTGTGTTTTTGTCATTTCTTTACCTCTTTTACCTATTTAATCTAAACTTCACACTTTTTGTTTGTTTTTTTTTTTTGTTTAATCTGGAATGTAAATGGAAAAAAAAAAATGTTCACCTTGATAAAACATTCATCGGTGAAGTTTCATTATTAAAAACTAACCATGCTGAGGTCGCATATGATTTAGTAATTTAGTAAAAGAAACAGAAAGAAACTGTTTTATATAATCTTCATTTCAAAGTATTTGATCTCATTAAAATACACTTGATTAATCCGTTTGTGGTAACTGTCACCTTTACAGTGGAAACTTGTTCCAAGGCCTTGATTGGCATCTGAGCCACTTCAGTCCATGCTTAGTGTAGGAACTAGTTAGGATGGCATGAGACCAGATTTAAACAGAGTTTTTATATGGGCTTTCATTGGACGGGGGAAAAAATGTGTATTTAAACTAATGCAACATTGATGTCAACCAGTAAGTTTACTATTGTCCTTTAAAACAAGAATTTCTTTTATTGACATTTTTGCAGGAAACTATATTGTGTTTATGAGAAAGATACGAGACATTTCAACAATATGGAGCAAAAATTTCATTTACCTATTTGTTTTTAGTAAATGATTCAAGTCCCAAGTTTGATTGGTCTAAGCGATGAGTGAACAGAGCCCAGACTCAAAAGAAATGAGAACTAATGCTTTAATTTAGCAGGTATTTGATCTCTCTAGGTAGCAAACGCTCTGCTGTGAACTAGTGAAGAGCAGCAGAGGATTTAGGAACTGAATGTTGCAGGCAGGCTGCATCAGCCGACTGTCAATGTAACTGAGTAACTCAAAAACTATTTCCTTTTTACTTCAAAGTAAAGCTCATCTTCATATTTTAAACAAAACTCTTTAGACTAAAATATTCTCTTTTAAATACAGCTTAACAACATGTTTTTATTAAACAGATTTAGAGAGAGATTATGCTGACAGGGGCAGAGTTACTGGATGGGACAAAATCTCAGGCGGACCACGTAGTTTAAGGAGACAGGCTTTGCTAGGATGGGATATATCACAGTATATCACACACTGATATTTTCTACTTTTAACCAAATATTTTTTGTGTTTTTAAGTTGCAACATTGTTTAAGAATTTGGGCTGCAACTAATGATGATTTTGCTGTTGATGATTTTTTCGATTAATCCATTAATAGTCGGATGGTAAAAGGTTCCTGAAAGAAGATTCTTTACAGAATGAAACCAGGTAAAACTTTTCCACCAGAGGAGTTCTGGATAGACGCACATTGACGGATTAAAAAGTTTTTTTAAATCATAAAAAAATAAGCGATGATCTAGATTTTTTTTTTTTTTTACAATTTTTGTATAACTTCTCCTCCAAGTGGTGTGATCTGACAGCTAAAGGTATGTTTTAGAGTCTCTATACTCCAGTTAACTATTCATCGATTACTAAATTAGTTGACGGTTGATTAATCACTATTAATCCGATTAATTGTTTTAGGGCTTCTTGGTTGAGAAATATCATAATAAAGATGACAATGAGAAGAGACTCCCTGCCAGCTTCCTTTAGTGCACCAGGAGGAACATATAGAGTCCAGGTGCAAAGCTTCCGGGTGAAAGAAGAGAATGTACAGGAAGACAATCCTTACAGCTGCTAGCCAGTTGTTTTCAAGCTCACTAACTTTGATGGGATCGTTTTGGCAATAAACAAGTCAAGGCAGACTCAATTTATCAGAAAGAAAGATGGAGGTCAGGGTGAGGGCCCTGTAGACACTGCAGGCTTCTTCCTTCATTCTCCAGCCTCCATCTATACTCACTTCCCTCCTTCTTAAACAGCCAGATCTTTCCCTCCTCCTGGTACCACTGCATGCCTTACCCTAAATGATTTAATTAGCTTTTTTTTTCTTGTGTAAGACAAATGAAAGGCAGGAGCGAGAAGGGAGAGCAGTGCCAAATCTGATTATTTATCTCCTTAACAGACTGCTGTGTTACAGTCCCTAAGCTGTTGTTACTGATGGTTGTTTGGAAGTAAAGTGGGCCAAGTGCTTTGTGACGACACCCCCCCACCCCACCTTCCTCTTCAGAAAAGCTAATGCAGGATTGGGAATTCGTGTCAGATACAGATCAGGCACATTTGATTTAAATAAGCAAATGACTGAATAAAGATGACCTGACTCACTGGGGGTATATCTCCATCTATGCATCGCTTTCCATCGGCCGTGAATCAACACCGCCTGGCAGATAATGTGACTCGGGCTCCGCTCATATCAGGGATGTTATTTAGACAAACACAGCTCCCAGCTCTGCCGCTGTGTTCCTAGCAACAACTAAAAGCAGGAACACGTGAATCGTCTTCAGTGTGTCAAGCCGGCAGTGATTGAATTTCTCCGTCTTCCTTAAGACGGAAGTGCAAAGCCCGTGAGTGATTCCTGTGGATGCACTTAAGGTTTTAGTTGCAGGCGTCGTTGTGCCTGGGCAGATTTTATATGACACATGAAACTAACTACACGGTACTTAGGGCCTGCTGTAAACCAATCTGAAGCCAGCCGGGAAAACGGGCCCATCTGCAGAGAGGCTTGTTTCTGTTGCATGACAAAGGGACTTGCACAACCGCATCAATTAAAAGTTCATTAAGTTCAGCACTGGGAGGATGAGTGGATGCTCTCTATTTACACCCAGGCCGGCCCAGCCCATTATCTTCAACCTGATTATTCAAATCCCTGGATTATAACACAGACGTTCTCTCAGAGCCTTGCTTAGAATAATCATACTTAATAATATTTTATTCGTCTTCCCATGGAGTCTGATTAGAACAGAGTCTGCATCATCAAAAGAGAAGAACAATGCTTTTGAAACTTGTGTGATTTATGTGTTCCAAAAAATGAAAACAAGATAGGATTATTGGTTGTGTGGATCTAAATTAGCATCATGCAGCACCTAATAGGGAATGTTTTGCGCTCACTTTGTTCCAGCCATCTTTCTTAGTAATTGCACATTTGAAAGTCTGCGTGGGTAATCCACTTCCTCCAACAGATGGGGTGCAGGAGAATCACCTGCTTGGTTTTCTGACAGATCTAAGATACTACCAGAATACTCCGACCGAGACTGCCTTCTTCACTTAAGCTTGTGTTAAACTGCTGCTGACATCTTCTTTAATCTCTGACAGTCGGCGTAAGGCAGAGGTGCTGCCAGCTCTTGCGTTATGTCTTCTCTGATGTTTCGTGGAGCCTTCAGCGCAGGGTGCTTCCTGCCTTTTGGCTGCCATCGACGCTCACCTTGTTTGCTTGCTTTGCGACAATGTGTGATGGAGGCAGTGAGTCAATATCATCCTGGGCGATTTGTCAGAAAAAGCAGACACTCAGCTCAGTGATGAAGGAAACAACGAATGCTCAGATTTTTTTTGAGTCAGACCTCAAAATGCAGCAAAGGACATAAAGCCACCACACCTATTAATACTTTAAATCACCTGTTTTTGCCAGTGGCACAGGAGCATTCACTTTAACTGCAGATCTTCATTCACTCTCTTCTCAGCTGCTTAACTTGAAGGTTTTTAATTTAGGACAAATATTTCTATGGAGGAAGCTTGATTTCATTTTTTGTATTGAATCGACTTTATATTATGTATCAATTCCTTGTTGAAGGACCCAATGTTCAGCTGGACTCCTCTACATTTCTATTTAAAATCTCCCAGGTCTCTCTTTTTAGGACTTGATGATTCTCAGACTAGAAGATTAGGAAACGATCTCTTTATGTTTGTTATGGTAGGACAGAGGGGCTCGTTTTCTGCTCTCATTCCAAAACAAACCATTGCTTTCATCTCTTGCTTTTTACAGGGAGCATATTGTGCTAAATCTACTTCTATTGGCCCTACATTTGTTTTGTTGTGTACCTAGAGTCTGTAGGTGGGCAGAGAAGTTAAACTTAGTCTCCAGGAGCTTTTCAGACATCTTTACACTCTGTATGGGTCATTTTTTAAAGTTCTTTATTTCTTCTCTTTTCTCTTTTTTTGTAGAGAAAGTCACAATTTTTCTCTCCTCTCAGATTGATTTTGTAGCCCAACCAAGGCTGCTGAAGCTACAAGAGGTTATGTCAAAGTTTTTGGTTGTTGGGTCTAGTAACTCATATAAATCAGTGTCTTCTAGTGTGTGCACTTTTAAATAATCATATCTTTAGACATAAGCTACGAAACTCTCCAAACAGGATGGAGTGGAACATTATGTGTTGGGGCGGGGTATAAAGTGCCTCATTTGCATTTAAAGAAACCAAACTAAAATGAGCTGCTCTCTACATACCAAACAATGGGAGTGAAATAGACGCCTGAGAAGCAACAATAACGAGGAATTCAGACAGAAACATTGTCATTTATATAGACCACAACTGAATGATTCAAATAGGAAAAGGAACGATTTAAAACCTGGTGTCCTCTTTAAGGAAACATTGTGCTCTATGAGCATAGAGCGAAAATAAACATGGGTACTTCTGAAGCCTGGCAGCTTGTAGCTAAAATAAATGAGCCTTAGTGTGATGTCACATTCATAGTCGTAGGAAACAGAAAGCCATGGATTGTTAATAAGAAGCTGCTAGAAACTCAACTTAGATATGTTAAGAAAAAAAATCTTCAGTGAGGTTCATTATCAGAGGCAGCAGTGATTCTGCAAATTGGATTTTTTTTTCTTGCTCCTGCTGATTAAATCTCAGCAAATTAAAACTAGAAATTTTCATTTTCTTTCTAAACTATCCTTAGATTTTTCCTTCAACAGCACTTTTAAAAACATGTCTGCTAGTGTGGATCTTAAAACCAAATAAACTGTTTTTTTTACTTCATCTTTGTTCCCTCAGATATTCAGAGAACATCTCCCACCACGTCCCTCTTCCCCCCCCGTTCACCTCCAGAGGTTGACTGATTTACTTTGCTAAACATGTTTTCATTCGGCATCGCTTTCATACCGACACTCAGGTTTTGATCACTGAAACACAAGTCAGATGTTACGCAGTGAGCTCATGGTGCCTGGAGGCTCCTCACTAGCAGTTCAAAGATCAGCCTTTTGTGCAAGAAAACAAGCAAACGTGTAAAATGCCAGATTAATTCCTTCCTTAAAGACATGCTTTCTCTTGCCCCCTCTCTCGCTCACTCTACCCAAAAACAAATGCCTTTCGTAGATGATTTATCAACATCCGGATGGTGCTTTACAAGCCACGTTTGCTTCCTCTTTCTGTTCTTTTTGTTTTTTAGCTTCAACAAAAACTGACACTATGATTCTGCAAGTCAGCCGATTCCTGAGGTATGATGAAATGTTTTTTTTTTCTCTAAGTGAAAACAAAGGGAACAAGGAAATACGCTAAGTCCAAGTTGCACTGCAGTCAAATCCTTCCTTATTAGAAAGATGAGGCCCTCTCAGCTGCACGTGTTCCTCTAAATGACTTCATTCTCACCAGGTGTTCATATGAAATCACCAGGTTCAAAAACAAAAAGTGACTTAATTGAAGCTGAAAATCAGAATTTACATAGAAACTGAGAACATCTGAGGAGAGGATTGAAAAAAGGATTCGTGATAGGATGTGTTTCAGGACGACATGACTTCAGCCTCTAACGGTAGTGCCACCAAAGCTGTCCGACGTGGGGAAATAAATGAAAGGAGCTCACCCGTCTCTTTTGTGACTCATGTATTGGCCATTGGTGGAGGCGTGCTGGTTGAGGACCGGGTTCTTTGGTGGCGCCGGGGAGGATAGGTCGAGGCCCCGGTGGCCGTTGTTGCTGCTGTTGTGCTCCTCCTTCATGTGGGCGTTCGTCACCTCTTTCCACAGTTGTTGCAGCTCTGCTGGAATCATGCCTGAGACAAACAAATTGGATAATTAAATCAATTAACGGCTAATCCAACTCTCTTCTTCATTACCTAATTAAATCAAAGCGTCTGTAAACAAAGCTGAGTATTAATTAGAAAATACTTCACTACAGGGTAATGCACAAGCATCTCGACAAGGCTCCCACACAGCCGTCCCTCATCGACGCCTTCATCTCTCGCTTGCGTGTTTTTTCTGTGATCTGAAGCGTGTTTGTACACACAAATCTCTGGCATTCACGCGCATTTCATGCCCAGAGTAAATAATTAACATCCAGACAAGCCATGAAATCTGTATAATCACCATCACTTTCTCCCAACAACAGAGATGTGTCGGGAGCTCACAACAAAAAACTTTACAATGGCAACATAAGAAAACATCCCACCCCTGTCTCCTTGAGAAACAGGACCCTGGGGTAATATTCTCAAAAGCGCATTAATGTGCAAAATACTTAAGGCTCTGCACCGCCTCCAATTGACACAGACGACTTAAACCTCATTTAACGAGTCAAGCGCACTGCAGCGCTCGCACGGCTTTGAAAGCAAAAATCCCTTGAAGACACAAGGCTTTTTTTTTCTGTTTGCTGGAAACACATGGACAGAATTGATGTTGCTTTCACCGCCTGTAAGTGATGGCTGACACTCTGGCTCAGGCTGAGGATTGAGCGCGATAACGCTTTGTTTGTTCACCCTAATTTTCATGTCATGGAGACAAGAGACCTAGCTGGACACGAGGAAAGCGAGGAGTCCATCTATGTGTAGCAATGTGAGACATTCTGAGCCTCAAGCTGATGAAGAAAACGAGGACTGAGAAGGGAATGTGGATGAGCCAAATTTCAACACAAACATGCAAAAATATTCATATGCCTTGAATTTTGCTGCATTCTGTCCAGTTACACCAGATTTTGGTGTTTTCTATCTGTATTCACACTAAACCCTTTCTGGAGGTCAGAACCTAACATTAAACAGATTAAAAAGACCAATATTTAGAACAGACAGGTAATCAATAGATATGTGGAGGTGTTTAAAAACACAGCTACATGATGATAGACATTAGATTTATACATATCTGGTTAGAAACACTGTCACTCCAATACATCTTGGTGTTGGAAGCATCATGCTTCAGGCCTTTTCTCAATGAGAACTGGGGGAGTGGTAAAAGTTATTGGGCTAAAGGCAGGACCACACTGGAAGCAAACCTGCATGGACTGAACATAGTGGGGACTGTGGGACACGGTCCATTCGCATTAAAACAAACCTACAACTGAATGGCTTGTAGGAACAAATACTTATGTGTTAGACTGGCCTAGTCAAAGTCCAGACCTTTATTCAATGATTTCAAATTGTTGATTCTCACCATATATATCATGCAAAAAACTTGCAGCTGTAGGTTTAATTAAGCGTGTTTCTGATAACTGCTATCAATATTGGAAAAAGTGCACCATTCACATTGTTACCCTACTTTCTGCTGCTCTATCAAATGCTGATTTTTTTAGGTTAAAACGGAAAAATATTTTAGTGAGTTCGAATACTTCTGAGACGCTCTAAAGAGTTTTTTTTTTGTTTGTTTTTAATCTGCAAAGAAAGCCTGCTGTTCTCAGTGTGGTGAAGGAAGCCTGTGGACATGTGGTTAGTTGAACCGCAGAGTAAATGGGAAAGACCATTCGTTTAGAATTACAATTAATTAAATCCATTCTCAAAATGAGCACTGCCAAATGAAAGATCATTCGCACATGACCCCCACCCCCCCTCTCATTACCAGTCCTATAGATAGCAGAAGCGCTCCTTTTGAGCACCAGATTGTAATACATTGAGCGCAAAATGCTTAGTCTTAATTTATTCCTGTTGTGGAAAATAACTGTGAGGTGAAGATCTCAATATGATCAGCGAAAAATATTTTTAATTTGATAAGCTACTAAAGATTTTAATTATGCTGGTAATAGAGAACATTGGCCTAATGAGGCGGAGGACTCCGGAGAGACACAGGGGCTAAGAACTGTGAAATGAGTCTGATAGGATTGCTGTAAACTCACACTAGATCGTTTGCATATCAAAGAGCAGGAAATGATTGCAGGACAAATCAATAACCTTTCCACGTTCCAAGGAGCATCTTTCCTCTTTCCAGTATCTCAACGCTCTTTCTCTATTCTGTCTGGCTGTATTCACCCCAACTCTCCTCAACGCCTTGATGTGCCTTAATCGAAGCGCACTTCCATGACAGGCTAAACATGTTTAATGCTGCTGCCTGTGTTACTGCACACTAATCCGCAGCTTGTTCATTTCCAGCTGCAATATTAATAATTCCCTTATTGTTTCAGCGAAATAAGATGATTTTAAAGTCGAGGTTTTTCTCTTTTCCTCTAAAGGCTGTAGAAGGGGAAGGTCAATGCTGGTGCGAGTGTCCGGTGCTCCGACAGCGGAGGCAATCATTTCCCCCCACTTGGTTCTTGGTGACAGTGGGTGATGTATTTTTAGCCGGTTTGCTTGACAGGGCGGCCCAACGCCGGCTCAATTACCCAGCGGCCCAGGTGACCCCAGCCCAACTGTTTGCTCGGATGAAACCAAGGTGGATTGACTAGTATGATGAGAGAGGTAACGGACTGAGACCAACACGTCTCTGGCTTTATTGCTCTTTGTTCGTACCACCGTAACCCCTAACCTCCTAAAACCCAACAACAGCTATGCCTCATGATTCCTTATAAATGACAATAAAACATCATTACACAAATGTCCCTGCAGGTGTTATATTTTGTGTCTGGGTCTGTGTCTTCCATCTGATTACTGCAGGGCACGTAATGACATTGAAGTGTAGAATCCTTCTCTTAGGTGGCCAGTTTGTCCATCCTTTAAATACCAGATTGGTTTATCTTTCTTCTTTCCATTTTTCAACACAACTCTCCCGGCCCATTACGACTGGTAAGTCCGGACAGGCACTTTAAAAAATGTATGTTGTTGGGACACTTGATTGATCACCGCCCCAGCAACTCAATTTTACCTCTGCAGGTAGCTCTGGCACAGAGACAGGCCGAGCTCTTCAACCTTTTCCTGTCCTTGTCCTTGTGTACCCAGGTGACCATGTTCAAGCAAGCAGAAAGTTGATTTAGGGTTCATAATGACATCAGTTGCAGCACATCATCCCCCAAATAAAAAATGGCCCCCAGTGCGTCGGGCTCTTTAAACCGCGCTGTTACTTCTGGTGCGTGATGCCCGGTACCATGGGGGGGGACGGTGACATCGCTATTAGTTTATTGTTCCTTCCGACCGGGACCTTTACTGCACCCCTGTTTATGTTGCCGTAATCACCGGCCTGCTGAAACGCACCCCTTTGGTCTGAAATATGTCCTGTCTAACTGCGGCAGGAAGTATTACCAGCAGCCCACTGCTGGACGTATCAATCACTGACAGGTCAGCCGCATTACCCACCGCTGTCCCCGACGTGCTGCTGCTCGGTGAGCATTTCATGGCTCGCCACATTCTCTGCTTTCAAATTTGTCTTGTCACTATCCCACTGGCCCCTCCAGGACAACTTAAATGATGTTGTACAGGTTGAGCAGCTTGCTCTTTTGTAAAGTATCTTCTTCTGGGGGCGTAATAGTGCATTTTAAATGCTTCATTTAAACACACTTGGGGAAATATAGAAAAGTTTTCACCCCCATTGAAGATTTATTGTAATTAGTTTGTTTTTTAGCACTTTTTTTGCACCATTTATACAAAAAAAGAACACTAAATAGTTGATAAAAAAACACATCTTACCCTGATCAAAAGAGATCCAGGAGTAGCTCAGAAACAGTTGTTTACTTTAGTTTGTGTCAGCCAACTGGTATAAATCGCAAGGAGAGACATTGTTCACAAGAGGAGCTCTGTGTCAAAAAAATGTCTTGATTATCCCCAAGACGTTTAGGAAAATCTCCAAGCACTGATAAGAGAAGAGTCTATCCTTTATGAGGTCAACTAAATCAGAGCATGGTGGTGGAGGCAGTATGATGGTTTGGGTTTGCTCTGCTCTTCTACTCTATGGTAGAACATCCTAAGAAAGAAATAGCTTTCATGTGGATGTGCCCTCAAGCCAGGCTCCACAGGATGGTCCAGAATGGTCTATTTTACCACTGACATTTAGAGTGGCCTAGTCAAAGCAGAAAACTTTTTTTCATTCCTGTGTGAGATAAAAAAATGCTTAAATGTGACAAAAACAGAGAATGAACCTGTAAGGGGCCACAGGTCTGAGCCACATAAGCTGGGGGCGTCACATCTCACTTATCAGGTCAATAAGGTTGGCTCTGTATGAGGCGGGGGGAAAGGGTGGGTGTGGATGGTGGATACTGCTTAGATCAAATTCATATTTATGAGCATCCTCCCCAAATGCACTGCTGTAATTCATAACAGATACCGTCTGGCCGCCTCCAACACTTTCAACATTAATGTCAAAGGAATTTACAAGAGAGACAAATTATACAGCAGATAATGTGAGCAATTGTTTTTCACTCTCAACTGCTATCTACAAGTTTATACTTAATTAGTGCTATCAGTGTTTTTGAGAAGCTAATTCAGATGCATTCCTCTAGACTGCTTCAGCGGAACAATTACTGCAATTTGTCTTGGCCAAGAAAGAAAAATAGGCCAAATAAAAGGAATTAAACTCTGCTGTAAACAGCATCATAGGAACTAAAAAGCACACCGAATTGGATAGTTTGTTATTTGAAACCGTTTGATGCTTTCATTTTTTCAGCGTATGAAAAAAACTAGCATTGATGTTGATTGCATACATTAACAGTGGCCTTTTCAAATAATTACACTGATATTCACATTTTCAAATGAGAGACATAAAAATAATCAGCTAAAAAGTCATGGCAATTTACTGCCCCCCCAAGTTGGGATCCATAGTCACTGGGACGCAAACGGAGCAGATCAACTCATGACTTCCGACGCAGCGCTAACAGCTAGCTCCATACTGCAGATTAGATCTGAGCACCGTGGGCCCGGCCCGCTGATGCATGAAAGGGTTTAGTGATGTGGAAAACAGAAAGGTCATCAATAACTTCAAACAGTCAAGCAGAAAATGTGTAGAATAAGAGGACAAACCGGGGGCCTGGAGCACTAAACTAAGGTTTGTTACAGCTGTCAGAGGCATACTTAAACATCAGTGGGCAACACGAGTGAAACAAGCAGGCTGGGAATGCTATAACGATCTGAAACAGGAGTCTGATTGAGTCAGAGCCTCATCCTCAGGACAGAAGAAGATGACCTTTTAGTTTGGCATCTAAAGAGAAAATCATTCTCACATTGTTCTGGAAACAGTTTTCAATCCTTCACTGGTAGAAACATTGCAGCTACAAACCTTAAAGCTATTTATCAGGATTTTAGACGATAGACGAACAGAGAATCGTTGTGAAGTGAAGGAAGGTTGTTTAAAAACAGCGATATGTAAAGTCTGTCAAACGTTTTCAGTCTGAAAATTGAATTAATCATAGTGAAACCAGATGCTTTCACCTAATTAGGAAACAGAGTCAACCTGTTTGTGTTTTAATCTCAATACAAATGCAGCTGTTCTGTGAAGGCCTCCAAGGTTTAGAAGAGAACATTATCAAGCAGACAGTTAGCAGATTCCAAATCATAACATCAGCTTGGAAATCATACAAAGTGATGCTCATTTAACTGCAAACCTACCAAGACGTGGGTGTCTACATAAGATAACAGGCTGGACGATTAAAAAGGTAAACAGAAAAGCAGCCTAGAGGTCTGATCTACCTCTGGATGAGCTGCAGTGGTGCAGAGCTCAGGAGGGAGAATCAGGTTTAGTCCATTAGAGGAAACGGTAATAAACATTTAATCGGAGCTTAACTGATTTAGAATATATTATGTGCTGCAGAAGTGTCAGAGATAAAACCCAAAAAGAGATGCAAATAAAATTAGGTTTGATTTATTATTAAAACACATCATCACCCAATTTCCTAAAAACAGAGGTTTGTGTTGTTCAATACTAAAAATTGATATACTGCCATTTATTCTCAGACATAAATGTTGGACTGGAAAAGGAGAGAAACTTCTTTCAGCCTTTGCTTCAATTCCAGCTTTTATTTACATCTCTTTTACTTATGTTTACTTATTTGCCAAACGTGGGGAGAAATTACTATCACTGTCCTGACAAAGCAAACATTTCTATCAAAAAAAAAAAAAAAAGAAAAGAAAAAGGATTGTGGTGTGAAAAGGATCAAGAAACAGGATAGGACAAGAATCAGATGTCTCAGAGGTATTTGGAGATAATACTGAATAAACAGGATGTTCTAAGCCTGTTGTGAAATCCATCAAAAGTACCTGGCCTTATCGCTCATATGTGCTTTGCTCATGGGGTGTGTGAGTGTTTGCCAGGCATCTAACACACAGCTCTTCAACAAAGCACCACTGGAACAACAGCGGTGCCCCACGGCTGCGCCTATGGCAGTCGACTCCAGGCTGATGACTGATTCCATGGCCCGTCCAAACAATAACACCACTGTACAAACCCTGTTTGTGTTTGCCCATTACCTAAGCCCCCCCCATGCCCTCCTGTTTTATCTTGTTATTTCAAAACTGTTTGTCTTAGCTGGGAATGAATAGTCAATGTCATGCTCTTAAACCCTGATGACGGCGTCTTTGTCACGAGGAAGCCACTCCTTTAAAAAACAGTTCAGGATAAATAAAGAAATAAACTTTTAATGCCAAACAGCAACGACTGCTGATCAAATAACAATCAGTTTCACAATGACAAGTTCACAGGCAGTTCCCCAACAATAGACACAGTCTCATTAACAGAGGTGAGTGTGAGGATGTCTGGACACCGTGTAGATCCTCACTTCGGAGCTGAATGATAAGTGCCTAAAAAAATCTCTGGTGATGTGAAACAGTAGGTTTAAAGTGATGCAGACAACAGGCATGTCTGGGGGAAAATATAAGCTTTATTCACTTATTTATAACTTATTTATAGCCTCCAATATAGTAAAATGGTGAATAATTAACAGGAGATTTGCTGAAGGTGTGTTCTGAGTCAGTATGTGGTTTCTTTGATAAGTCATCCATTGTTCTGTTCTTAAACAAATTTGAACAAGAACAGTAAAAAGGAAAACCGGTGGCAGGTCATCCACATTTATAAAGTCACATTAAATAACAGAGTAGCTGCATGTTCTTTGGGATTTTTTAGGTCTGTTAGTTGGGCTCACCTGCAGTTTTTACAGCTTGCCATGAACTCGGCCTGGGCTTTGACTCGGCCATCTTATCCCATGAATCTAAATTGATCTAAACCATCTGTTGGAGGTCTGGCTCTTAGAAGAGCTCTGCACTCTGGTTCTTCCAGGTTTGTTCCCCATCTGATCACCTCCCCTATCCCTGTGGTGATACCCTGAGTGTGATTTCCACAGCATGATGCGGCCACTGCTGTATTTCAGAGAGTATTGGTGTGTGTTCCAGGTGATAAAATGTTCATTTTCCTCTTCCTCTGTTTGCTTTGTCCTCTATATTGCTTATGGTGAACTTTAAATGTGTTTTCTTACATCTTTCTTACTCCAACCAATGGTTTCCTTTGGACACTATTAATGGCCAGCAGATTTTCATACCTGAGCTGTGGATCCCTGCAGGGTTACCGTGGGATGATGATGACCATTCATGGGTCAGTTCTGTCTGATAGCTTTAGAGCTCAGGATTGTTTACTGATCCAAACATGCTTTAAACCAACAAACCACAAAAAACCTCACAGAACATCAGCCTTTATGCTGAAAAATGACACACAGATAGACAATATGAGTAATGTTTTTTATGTAAAGGCCCAGAATCAGTTCTTCCTAAGGCAGTTGTCTCATAATTATCTTTTCAGCTTAGCTCTTTAAATCTTCAATGAATAGACCCAGATGGAGCCCTCACAGCTTTGTTCCTATATTTAGTTCACATGGTGAGCTACAGTGTGCTGCAGGAGGGGGAATCTGAAGTGGCCCCGGGGCCTCTGTGCGGTACTGACCCTGAGTGAGCGAGTGCAGCGGCAGGCCGGTCTGTCCTGGCTGGATGGTGAGCAGCCCTTGTCTCTGAAGGTTGAGCAGGTGTTGCTGCTGGACCTGCTGGACCTGCAGGAGTTGCTGCTGGAAGGCCAACTGCTGCGCTGACACCTGCTGCTGGAGACACAGAGAGATGCTCCATAAGCAGACAAACACATTGAGCACAGTTACTTTCAAGTTGCTCCAAGTTCAAATGTAGATGTGACGCTTTGAAGCCTCGGTGCTGATTCATAATAAAACAGGTTCATTGTGTTTTTTAAAGCTCTTCAACATAACAGAACAACACAACTTTCAAAGACTTTTGCCTTTACAGGGAGTTTTTCTGGGGCCTCTTCAGACAGGTAGACTCTGCTCCTGTCTCTCTCTTAATTAACGGCAGTCGGGAGGCAAATGACAAACAATGGAACAACATAGTTAATCATTCATAATAAGAGCCACAGGAATTTAATTACAGCCATTCATAATTCAGCAAACAACGTGTGACTAAATCAAAGTGCTTAATAACCACCCTAGAAACTCACAAGTCTCCCAGGCATGGCGCTGAGCTGGGGGATGCACTCTTCCCCCGGCTCAGCGCGGCAAGCTGTGTTCAATCACACGCTGACGGAGAGATAGCTGTTTTCTTCATCTCGCTGGGCTACAGCTGCTTCACCGACACACACACCAAAAAAACCCACGTTTAATAAAATTCTGGTGTGTGATCTCCAACTTTGGGGTTAAAGGAGAGGTTGGGTTTTGGCTCGGAAAAGTGAAACGTGCAAACATTGATGCTATGAAAATGTGATATGAAAGCAGAGAGGGAAAAAAGGGCAAGATAGAACAATAAATAGAAGGAAATTATCTAATATCCCCTGAAACTCATACGAGTCCAAACAAATGAGAGATTCTATTTAGCTAACAGAGGCACAGAGGAGGAAGAAATGACTTTTAACCTTTCCTTCAATCAGAAAAAAATGGTTGTTTTTAATTTGTTAGACCTTTGTAGGATCTTTACATACATAATGAGAAATAATTTAACTTAAACTAGTAAACTACAAATGACGTTTTTGACATAAAGTTCAACGCAAAGGTTTACATCCTTCAGTCTTACGGGTTATAAGAAGCTCCACAGCTGTTAGAATGGATTTAATCTGTTGTTTGAGCCAAACTTAAAATCTTTCTCATCATCAAATAAACTTCAATAACAGTCAGGGATGAACTTGATGCTAAATTCAGTTTTTGAAATCCGATTTTATTCATTAATTGGAAGGAAAGAAAATATAACTATACTTATTTTGTGAAAAAATAGTCACAGTCTAAACCTCATTCTGCTTCATGCTGTCAAACAGGAGCTGTTTAAGTGATTTAGTTTAAAGACGGTTATCTCTCCTGGGGTTTCACAAGGAAAATAATGAATATTAACATGTTCATGATTTAACAAGGGGCCAGTTAGTTTAACATTGGGTCAGATTGGTCTGGAAAACATTGAGTTTAATAAAGAAATCATCATTTGAGGATTTACTCAGGTTATTTGATATTACATTTTTAAGATAATATGAATCGTTTCGATAACTAAAAAAGCAGAAATGAAGGGAAGTGTTTGAAGGGGATGGGTATTTACATTGCTGCACACTTTCCCCAACAGTGGTTAATAAACCTAGATTATAACTGGCAGAAACCAGCCGGGTTTGATGGAAAAACAAAAGAAAGCAAATGAGTGAATATTCAAATTCAAGATGCAGCTACAATTAAACAAAGACCTGTGATCTATTCAGACTTTCTATGATCTTAAATAGAGATGATTGAATCTCTTTTTTTTAACCTTGCAGTAATCCTGGTGTTAAATATCAGATGAGCTGAAAACCTTCGGTGTGTTCGCACAGATAACGTCAAAATAAGCCCGTCTGAGACTCAACAGGATACCAGGTCTGTTTATGAGTACACAAGGCCAGTTGTCAAGCCTTGGGGGGGGGGGTTTTACTAAAAGCACTGCTGTGGCTGCCAAGCTGTGCACCGCGCCCTTTTACCAAACACAGGATGCTACACCTTGTTTACTTCTCACAATTGAGTGCAGAGAGAAAAGATCTCTGTGCAACTTGGCAGACAGGTCGCTGACTGGCGGCTCTGAAGCCGCTGAAATAACCAGATGAAATGGGTTCCTCGCTGCCCGCCCCTGTTCTGTGAGCCAAAAGGCTCTAACAGTTCCTCTGCCTCCCCTCCTACTCTCACATCCACCGCTGCCTGACTAAAGAGACACAGCTCCTGGGCAGCAGCAGTCCATTACAGTGACGGGATGGATCAGTCAGGAAGAGGATGCTCTGTGACAGCTGGGGCTTAGGGTCACAAATGATGCGTTACGTGTTTTTTTTTAAATTATTTTTCAGGGTTCCTGTAGGATAGGCAACCTGGGCTATTCTGTGATCTCTCCTGTTTCTGAAAGATGGCTGGTTGTTCTCCTCCCATCAGGGGGAAGAGAAGTTTCTTAAGTCTGTAGTTGTTCTTGTTTCATCACCTCCTCCTTCCCTGACAGCCTCAGATGGAGATAATAGTGCTACGGGGGCGGGACTTCACACAGAACAATGTCTTTCATCAAAACGTTAAATAAATAGAGGGTGGCTCTGCAGAAAAATGAAGAAAAGAAACAAATCCAGCACTGCAGGATGAATTTAACCCTCTCCCCTTCACTATTTTTTCCTCTCTTAGTCCCATCAGCTGACAGCAGCTCCTGTGCGCTCCCAGCATGCAGACACATTAAGCCCCCCCCGAACTCAATCGACCAAATAAGAGGTTAACAAGAAGTGGCACGAGGGAGAGGAAAATACAGCCCCTGACAAATGATAAAGAGTGGCAGTGGCAGGCCCTTTATTGTCAAGCTTCAAATATAAAGTTAAAGATCTTTGAAAAACTAAATTTTGATGTCTTTAAAATAAAAGAGGCACAAAGCAACAACAGGGGGTTATTGTCTGGCAGCCACAGGGGAGTCACTGCATAATTCTTATTCTGTCTTTTGATGGCTGCTAGAAACGCGGGTGAAAAAGAGCGAGCGATGGGAAGAGAAAGAAAACAGCGGCAGAGGGGAAGAGCCTCTTGAGGCTGCATCCATTTCCTGTGATCATACATAATATGCTTAAAAAGTTGATTTTTTTTCTCCTCTTTTATGCTCATGCTCCATTCAACTGATCAATTGCACCCCCACCCCAGCCTTCCTTTGCTCTGCTAGTGTTTACATCAGATGTGAGTTGGAGACAGGCCTTATCTGAGGCCGAGGAGCGCCGCTGTCACGTTGATTTATGGGAGCATCACGCCGCAACTTGTCCAAACTGAAGCCCGCAGTTCATTAATTAGGGAGCTATAACTTTGAAGTTGGGGGCGCATCGACAGCACGCGGACGTGCACAGAGCGCGCGGCGTGCGTGGAGCTCGGCTTAATTTTCCAGCAGCCCCGTCTTTGCTCTCCAAACATGTAACTCAACGGGGACGGGAGCAGAAAAATTCCCAGATCGTCTTTGAACTTCTTCTGACCGCGCGGTAATAATTTGCTTTGTCCACGGCGACGCCCCGTATCCGCCTGTCATTAACACGCATTAAGTCGCTGCCTATGAGCAGGCCCCGCTGTGAGGCGAGGAGCAGAGGAGAGAAATCAGGAAAAGAAAAAAAAAACAAAGCTGGGAGCGCTTTCTGCACTGATATCTCACAATTACATGCCTACTCTCTCTTTCTGCCATTTCCATGTTAATTACCAAGAAAAGCCTCTCAGATTTATATGCTCCCTGTTTTTGGCTTTCATTATGTCCTACACGCGGCGCACAGGAGCGGTCATCTTTGGTCGCAGAGGACACTTGTGTACTAGATAACACAGAAGACGTGCACGTTTATATTTTGTGATGAAAATCACTGTTCATTCCTCTGCTTTTTATTTGACATCATTACAGTGTCCACACTATTCTTTGGAAGCTTCAGCCTCTTGGCTGAAAAAGTCTTTAGTAGGTTGGAGCATGAAGAGTTAGTGGGAATCTATCCAACTAGGTGGAAATAAACTTGAATAAATATTAGCGGATACTGCAACAGCAGCAACAACTCAGGGATTTACTGTATGACCTCAAAACTTATTGATTCAAAAAGGGAAATCAATATAGTCACAGTTTTTTATTTACAGATTTACATTCATTTTCGATGAATATAGCTTACTGTCCTCAGAATACGAGGTTAATGCACCACCTCCCCCAACACAGAGGATGAGGTCATAAATAAAGAAGCTGGCTGGTAACCAACTGCTGTATTCACACATATTAATGGAAAGTTGAGTGGAAGGAAAGCGGAGGAATAACCACTCTGAGTGTGAAGCAAAGCTTATCTAAGAATTTGGGTGCCATTCATAAGGAGAGAAACTAGCCACAAGATAAATTCCTTGTGCTGAGCCAATCTGGAACAAGCGACATCAGAGCCGTCTTACCCAGGCTAGACAGAAAAAAATATTAAACTGGACTTCAAAGTTTTATTTTTAGGACAGGTACCTCACTAAAAATGCCTAAAAAACAAGTAAGGATTATTGTGGAGAGGAAGTTACCACTGTAACCTGGACTTCCTCAACACCTCAGTAGCCTCCGTACCACGCCGCCTTGTTCTCAACTTGTCTCCCTATTAAAAGTGTAACATTTGAAATTTCAGTCTGCTATTTAACATTGTAGGTTTTATTTTATGCTGGAGTCACACAGTGCATGAACTTTTCAAAACTTAAGGGAAGGAAACCCCCACAATCAGCCAGAAAGTATTCAATAAAAAAAAACTTTTTAAACAGAAATGTACTATGTTTGCAGATTCATATCGATGTACGGCACAAAGATCAGGCCTCCTATTTAATAGGGAGACAAGTTCAGAACCAGAGTCATCATATCAGTCTGTTGTTAACATTTACCCAGCAAGTCTGACATGCTAATCAGAAGCATGAGTGCACCCTGCTCAGACCCCCACCCCCCACCACACATGCCTGTGCTCCAAACCACAGCCTAAAAGCAGATGGAGTTCAGGGAGCAGGCGCATGCCTTCCATGCTCCGTCTGGTCAGTCGGGGTGATGTCAGCTTTACCTCTTTGCTCTGCTTGCTGCCTGCATGTTGCTGCTGCTGGAGGAGCTGGAGGTGAAGCTGTTCCTGCTGTTTTTTGTAGAACTCTTGGAGTTGCTGCTGCAAAGAAGACAAGAAGGGTCACAGATGAGTTGGAAGTTTCTCAGAGTCTCAACCAATGAGTTTCAGGAACTGTTGCCCCACAGAAATGAGGCAGTGATTGTAGAGAAAAAAAACTTAAAAAACAATGAATGCGGCACGTTTACCTGTTGTAACATGAGGGCCTGCTGCTGCTGGAGGAGGACCTGGAGCTGCTGAGGGCTCAGGACTTGCTGCTGGAGAATCTGCTGCATTTGCTGTGGAGTTATCACTTGAGGTGTCATCATAGCCACTGACACTGGAACCTACACAGATAGACACCAGGAGAGAAAAAGCTACTGTAAGAGGCTAAAAAATAAACAAACTACACAATGATGCCACTAAGTATTAGCAAAGGGTTGACAATAAATGTTATAGGAAGTAATTAATCCAAAATCAATAAACTATAACACATCTACGGGGGTGACTTAATTAAATCATGAGTCATAGCTGCTAAACACAGAAAAATCAAAAATACAGCCAATAATTAACAGAAGGACAGCTGTATTATCAGAAGTCCCGTCTTTAGACTCATACACGCTCTCTGCTGTCGGGCTCGCTCTGTAAGGTGGCCGGCATGCAATGGTCACACTTAATGTATTATCTGTAGCTCTTCTCTAGTCGAACTGATAGTATCAGTTAGAGTCACACACTGATACACCTCAAAACAGCAGCTAATCTGAGGCAAAGTGCTTTACCAAGGACTGGAGTCAAACCCACAACTTTTCGACTGCAGGACAACTGCTCTTTTCTTAGTAAAAACATGATGGCGGCAGCATCGTGCTATGGGGGCGTCCTTCTTTAGCAGGGAGGAGAGATCCCCACAGTTTGACTCTTGAATGCAGCTAAATGTGCTGGATTTTCTGAAGGGGTATCAACTGCTCCACTTCTTTGGAAATGTTTCCAGACAACAAAAAACTGAAGAGCAGAAACCTTTAAACCTTCGTAACCAGCTATTGTCTGTTATAAGTTTCTGATACTGACAGACCAGAAGAGCTAAAATGGGTAAATGAAATTAGAAATGAACAGATTCTAAATAAGATTCTGTCAAATCTGTGCATCAAAATCGAAAGGAGTAATAATAAAATGTTTTATTGACTGTATTAAATA
>JAUZNJ010030972.1:0-14487 GCA_034780135.1 Jordanella pulchra | reverse complement strand
TTTCACTTTTTAAATGGAATTACTGAAATAAATCTACTTTTTCATGGTATTCTAATTTTATGACCAGCACCTGTACTCTGATTCCTTCTTTTTTATTGGCCTGGATTTCTCTCGCTACTTGTTTCGATGTTTTGTTTCTTCTCTTCTTCATCTTTGTTTTCTCAATTCTTTTCCCCTTCCTTTTTTATCCTTTGGTTTTCTTCTTTGCACACTTATCTTTCTAGCTCCGTCTCTTGCTTTCCTTCCTCTACTACCATCTTTCAGTCCTACCTTTTCTCTTTTTCCTTCACTCGTGCCCTTGCCCATCCTTTCCTCATTCATATGTCTCTTACCTTGTGTTTTGCCTTTCCTGTCATTGTCTTATTATTCATCTTTCCTTCTATATTTTGCTCCTCCTTGCTTTGTGTTAGTATCTTACCTTCTTCCCTTGTAGCTGCCGTTGGTTCAATAAGTAAAGCTGTTCACTATAGAAATATCTGCCAAAAGGGATTCTTAATATTAAATATTTTAAATATTATTTTTTCGGCTCTAGTGGCCTTTATTTTGTCATTTTTTTGAAGTATGCAGACATGAAAGTAGGCTACAAAAGAGGGGAAAAAAGGTCACCAGGGGCAGTACTTGAACTTGCAACAGCTGGTATAGAGGTCATGCGCTCGACACACCACAGCACCTATGTAAATTCTCAGTCTTCCAGATCATCACAACCACAAAACAGACTAAAATCAGAAGACTACTAAGAGTTTTTGTTGACAGAATGGAGACTGAGTGACAGTTCAATTGCCTTCCAAATTAAGCCTGGTTTGTGGTTAACATAATGTACTTAATATTCCAGGATTTTAACTACATGACACACTCTAAGTAGAGCGCATGACCCATATACTGGCTGTTGCAAGTTCGAGTCCTGGCCCTGCTGACCTTTGCCAAATGTCTCTCCCCTTGCTTTTAACCCACTTTTCTGTCTGCATATTTTCAAAATTACAAAATAAAGCCCCCTAGAGTCTTAAAAAATAATCTTTGAAATTTAAAATCATAACTTTAACCCATCATTGTTTTTGCTGTGTATTGGATTTAAATTACCATCTATATAAAATTTATCACTTTTAATTTAAAGAATCTTGATACAAAATTCTGAATAGATTTTTTTTTTGTTTAGATTTGGTTTGTTTTTTTTTGTTTTTTGCAATGAAATTAATGCTGATCTTACAATTTATTACAGGTTTTGTCCCCTCTTTCTGATTCTATCCTGGCAGAGAAGACTGTAACAGTGCTGGATGACAAGGTACAACACCATTTAGACTAGCTTAGTAACTTGGTTTGGTTCAACTTTTTTTTCCTGACTATGATGCTGGATCTGTGACAGACTGGTAATATGTCCAAGGTCTCATCCAGTGCCTACTGTAAATAGGCACCAACCACATGTTCATAAATATGTTGGTGCGTGTATTCTTAAGATAATTACATTAACGCCAGCACATATAAAAAACAGTTTGATGAGCAAATTATTTAAACAGACTTTTTTTGGCCCACAGAGTAGTATTAAAGGACTATCCTTCCAAAGATACTTAAATGAACTGTAAAATCAAAATGAGTTAACCTTTTATTTACATTATAGTTTTACATAATTTTGGTCAGTTTTGTTTGAGGTATTTTTTGGTTTATTTAGTGTTAAAGAATTGGAAATCATACATTTTTTGTTAGCTTTTTTGGGAGGGCTTATATAATGAATTAGATATGTGTCTCTACAGGTAACGATAACAGACTTAGGAGTCCAGCTGGTTGCATCTTTGTCTCTCAGCATGACAGCAAGTCCTGGAAATTACCAAGCTATACAGCTAACAGCTACAGCTGCAGACCTGCTTCACACACCTAAACAGGTACGATTTGTTCCGCTTCTATAGATACAGATAAAGGCATTTACACACATACCAACAATATCTACTGTTTACTGTATAGTTACCTGATTTCCGAATGGTCAAGTTATTAACGGAGTAGAGTAGACAGATAAATGACTCAAGTGATAAGATTATTACTTTAGTAAAAGATGAAAAGGACACTAAAGTACAACTACTCCTAATGGCTTTTCATTCATTGCCACCAAAGCTTACTGATGTAAATATGACTGAGTAATTTTAACTTCTTACTACCCTTATTTGTCAGTCAGATTTGTATTTCTGTAGCACTTTTTATACAGTTAAATATATCAAAGAGTGAAAAAGAATTAAATAAACCATCTGGGATACAAAGTTATGAAGCTAAATTCAAAGCAAAGTTAAGGAAATAATTATATGACAACTAGACTGGAATATTATAGAAATGTAGAACTGAGGAATCAAAATTAGAGATGAGGAAATAAGAAGCACATGATGGTGATAGAAAAACTGAAACAATAGAACTTAAAGAATGCAGTTAGTTGGGTAGAAATTGAGTAACAAAATTAACACTTGTTTTTAACTACAAGTTTAAGATAAGTTAGAAAGTTAAGTAAAGTTAGCCTGTATCATAAACTCTTAAAAGATCAGTAAACACTGTTTAATTTGTTATTCTTAATTTAGGTAGGCAATAGTTCATTAAACACTGTGTTTTAGAGTAATCAACTAATTTTCTCTTTAAATTAACTGCTTAATTACTTATGAAACTAGGAAGTTAATAGAAAAAGGAGTAAAGTTAATGCCAAGAAGTTCAGACTTTCAAATTACAGGGTAACCATAGAAGATTTAGGATGATGTGAACTTTAAAAGACACCCTTAAAAAAGTAAGATGAATCATTCTGATCTGAAGTTTTGGCTTATGCACCATTGCAGTGAATTTGACCATGTTTACCAAATTACATGATTTCAGATATAGGGTAAAACACAGAAACCATGGGTATGTTTTTTTTTTTTACACTAAGCCTGTTTTAAAGCCTTTACTTTGCAAACATTTCTCTTTTCTATTTCTCAGTATTGAGAAATATCAGTTACTGGTATTTTAATGTAAAGCACTGCAGAGTTAATTGTGTATTTTCCCTCAGCTAACAGGTAAAATGCCTTGATCACACTTTTTTTTATTTATTTTCTGTATCACTCTGTGTAAAACCTGGAACCTCATCTATGCTATTTGTTTTTTGTTTGTTTTTCGCTTATTTTTCTCCCATTCAGGAAGCTGTAGTAAGTGCGTGGATCCATTACAGTGATGGTTCAGTGACACCACTGGATATCTATGATCCCAAAGACTTCCTCCTCTCAGCTGTCTCACTGGATGAGAACGTCATCTCTGTGACCAATCAGGTTAAAACACTTTCTTTCAAAAATATTAAAAAACTTCATTGCACTTTCACCAAACATAACAAGATAATATCTGCTCATCTTCCTCTTACTGGGCTGTCAAATAGGAGCAGCACTGGCCAATTATAGTCGCTGAGGGTGATGGACAGGGCCCACTGTTTCGTGTGGAGATGGTCATTTCTGAGACTTGCCAGAAGTCAAAGAGGAAGAGTGTGCTGGCATCCGGAGTAGGTAATGTGGTAGTTAAATTTGGAGCTAACAGCGATGAGAGAAGTGGACCAGAGAATGGAGGAGGGTTGGAAAACAGCACCGCCGAGCAAAGAACGAATAATGGAGGCGAATGGAATTCCGAGAGTGTGGTTGGGGAACGAGAGGAGGGAGCTATGAGGAAGGTGGGTGGATTATTTGTTATATTTTTCTGAAATCATTGTCCTAATTCTGTTTTTACTCAATTCTTTCAAAGCTGGTCCATAAACTCATGCTGGAGTTATATATTTTTTCCCTTCTATATACATTTAACATTTCATAACTCACTGATTTTTTTATTTATTCTTCTTTTGCTTTTTTGCACCACCTAATTTCAGATTATTTTTTTTTCACCAGGTTAGCACAACAACAAAGAGCACTGTTACCCAACGTGCTTTAGGTGGAAGAGCTTCCAATAGTGGCAACAGTGGCCGGGGAGGTTCAAGTCAAGCAAACGGCTATAGTAAAAACCCTGTACAAGTCGAGGTTCCAGGAACCGGGAACGGTGAGCTGACCCAAACCACAAGAGGCCTGTCAGACCTTGAGATTGGGATGTATGCTCTTCTGGGAGTATTCTGTCTGGCAATATTGGTCTTCCTCATCAACTGTGTCAGCTTCGCATTCAGGTAATACATTGTAAAAGTTTAAGCCAAATTCAAAATTAAAAGTAATTCAGCTTTCCCCCCAAAAATTAACATGCCAGGATTTTACTTTGGTTATTTTAAAGGGTTAAAAAAAACAGATTTTAGGATCCATTCACACAGGATGTTTTGATGCTCAATTCAGGTCTTTTTGCTGAAATCAGATCCCTTTGACATAGCTTTTCATAGGGCAATTTCAACGCGGCCGCTATCAGACTTTAGTCTGAATGGTTCAAGATATTACAGCTACTCTCACGCACAGAGGAAGAAGGCAGACATCATACAGTGCACTGCTTATGGAAGTAATGATAAATGTGACTGTGACCAGTTATGTTCAATAAAACTTGGTTGCAAAAAACCAAAAATAATAGAGGATGCTGGTATTCTGATGTTATTAAAGTCTTGAACGTTGGGAGCGAATATGTAATGTGTCATAAGTAATATAGGAACAAGTAAGGATAGTGCAAACAGAGAAAAAGAGGAAAAACTATTAAATTCTAAGAGAAGAGTAATTTAAAAAAATATATACATTTTGTGTTTTAACTCTGACTGTCTTAATCACACAACCCAGCAGATCTTGGGTTCGTGTGGCTGAGCTGCTTTCTTTTGTCTTGCATGTTGGCCCATTTGGCTACCAATACATATTGATTACTTCTGTTCGAAAAAACATTGATGAGATTTTTTTTTATTCATTTCATAAAACATTATGGGGACCTTCATTTTTTTAAATCAATTATTTGTCCACAGAATCAAATATAAAGAAAATAGATGACAAGCCTATACATCCATTGTTCAAACTTCTATCATGTTCAATTGTGTAAGCCTAAACTGATAAATATTTGGGCCACCACATATTTTTCGTTTTAGAGTAGATTCACCTGGAGAAGATTTTGACAGGCTATATAAGGACATAGAATAACTTTTTTACAGGACATTGACATGTGATTAAACAATCGTTGGCCAAATACAACCCTTAAATTCATTAATGAACAATTCGTATGTACAGAGCCAAGTACTTTAAGGATGGGTGGGTGATAAAAAATGATTCAACAGATATCTATAAATAATAATGAAGTGACAAAATGCTGTTTTGCTTTAAAAGCTGTAAACTATTAGCCCATTTATACATGCATTCTGAACAGAAACACACCTTGATCATCAACTACTGTCTTTGTATCTAAAAATGACCCATAAAACACTTAATATGAAAATTACTTATATAAAAGAAAAAGAACAGGAACAACAAAAAAACTAAGCGATGTTTTTTTGGTAAATGTACACAAGTGAAGATTGGCAAAAATTCAATCTGGAAGACTCTTATCAGGCTCCCCTGCTGATGTCCCATGTTCATGTCCTATGTTCAAGCTCCATCCAGTCAAGGTCGAGAACGCCTCTCCTCCGAAGCAATCATCTTTCAAGATCCCCTTCATTTAGCTTCTGGCCTAACTTCCCTCCTGCTTGCCAGTGAACCTTCACCCACCTCCTCCCCATCTCCTCCCTCACTCTCAGGCTATTATCAGTCCCTCTCTCTAGCTTATTCCACCACCAGTCTCCGGGCCCCAGGGAAGATTTCAATACTCTTTTTCCTAGGTTACTCATACAAGCGCATGTTTCATTCAAAGCATCAAAGTCTTTTGCCGGGGCCCGAGTGCCAAAGAATTTTTTTTATTAATGTCAATAAAACTTTTCAAATTGCAGTTTTTCTCTGTGTGAGTCTCTCCAGGTTGAAATATTGTAATACAGTGCTGTAAATTATTTTTAAATAGAAAAATTGTGCTGAGTTCAAATAACATTAAAGTCACTTGCTTTGCAGCTTCTGTTAACAAACATTGTTGGTGGAGGTGTTGCAACAAACTATACAAAAATATAAATATTATCAATTTTGCAATCACCCTGCTGGCTTCAGGCTAAATCTACAAAAAAAAAAAAAAAACAGAAAGAAAGGCAGATCATTTCTTAAATTACTATGCAAATGGCCAAGATTAAAGTCTTCATATTTTCTTTATTTTTTTTCTATTTCCACATCTGTGTACATAATTGGAAATCTTAAACTTGACCTTTTTAGAAACTTAAACTCAAAATGATTATTAACAAATAAAATAAGGTTGGAAAAATCACAAAATACCAAAATAAAAAATCACAAAATAATAAAAGAAAAAAATGTTAACAGCCTTTCTGCTGCTGGAAGAAGCCGCTGTAGATTTTAGGTGGGACCCCTGGCAATGCAGTAAAAGTCGGGTAAAATGCGACATCACCGTCCAGAATGCATCTGGTTTGAAAACTCTTGAATCTGTATCTGATTTAATGCCACCTATGGAAGTGGATCAAATCTAATTTTTGTTGGGGTGAAGAGATCAAAAGTGGGCTATTTAAACTCTTGTTAAATAGTTGACCATGAGTGAGGCATGAAATAAGATCTGTGTGAATGTAGCCATAGATGAAGAATCTGGTCTACCAATTTGCTTTTGCCAGATTATGGAAACAATTACGAATTCACATTTTTCGTAGTTTTGAGATAGAAAAATTTTCCCAAATTACAATCTGTGTAATAGAATATCATGATTAAGGTTTCAGTGCCCTCACAAGTGGGAATAATCCTAGATTGCATAATTTATAAGATAAATTCAACTTGAAGAGAGCATCCTCGTAAAACTTGGCTAAAGGGAGTTTAATTCGACAAGAAATACTGTATTGTTTTGATATCCTATAGAAATACATATTGGTTTACTGCTTACATTTCATCACTACAGTTTTTAGATTAATTGAGTCTTCTGAACCTGTTTCTTTAATCTGGGAGGGTGATAAAACATCTATAAATATTAATAGAATTTATTCCAGTCATATTTAACAAAGTCATTGATAAAAGCACAAATTAAAAAGAAATTCATATAATGTACCTTAACCACCTTAATCCAACCAATGCCCCAATCTCATGGTGTCACTCCTACTTATACTAAATGCAACAACCTCTTGGAATCCATCTGGCTCTCCCAAAGTCTAAAGTTGCAGCTTCCTGCATCCAAACACCCTCAAGATCCATCTGTCCCAAAGTCCTGCATCCGCAAGTAACATTTACAAAACAGTTTATGCACCACAACAACAGAAAAAACACAGCCTATCTTCATGCTGAATTCACAGTTTTCACAGTTAATGTTTAACTACATTATTTCTAAAACAGATAGTGTGGAAGTACACAGATCATCACATCAAAGACAGAATCCAATTTCACAGGCCATCTTACATCTAGCAGAGGGCACTGATAACATTTCCTTCATTTGTCTTTAACACAAGTCAGTATTTCTAATGTATATTGACACCTATCACAGAAAAAGCCTATCACAGAATAATTCCCAGCTTCATTATTAACCATTACAATACTTAGGTTTGATTTATTGTTTTTTTGTTTGCCTTAACTGAAGCTGGAATTTATCTGTCTTGTATTCTTTAGGTATCGTCACAAGCAGGTGCCCGTACTGGAAGCAGGGGGTAACATGAACCATGCCCATGACTGGGTGTGGCTTGGTACTGAGGCTGACCTGTTAGCTGACCATGCAGACCAATGCCAAGGCCTACCTGATGAATGTACAACCATAATCGACAGAAGCGAAGGAGGATATGAGGAGAGCAAGTACCTTCTGAATGGTTCTGGAAACACTTTGGCTATGAGTTTAGGCACTGGCATGGGCACAAAAAGTGCGGGTGGTGGCACAGGTGGACTTCGGGGGATGACCCATGGACAGACCCTCCCACGGTCTGTCACAGAACCCCATCAGTGCCTTTCTGCAATTACTATTGGTGGCAAAGACGCCACTGGGCAAACAGAGCATCTAAATAATTCCCCCCGAGCTGCGGCTGCAGCCGCAGTCGCTGCTGCCAAGCGCAAAAGAGTCAAATTTACATCCTTTGCCACTGTTTTGCCCAATGATAATTCTGGTGGTGGTGGCCCATATGTTAATTCCTCAGTTCTTGTGACAAATGGGAATGAGGATGACATCAAGTGGGTGTGCCAGGATATGGACCTGGGTCAGTCTGAAATCAGAACCTACATGGAGAGGCTACAAGACAATCTGTGACTGTTTGGGGAAGATACTGATCAATAGAGAGGCAGTGGATAAGTGGATATATTGGATAAAAGATGGACAATGAGTAAAATTCACCTGTGATGCCTTTGCAGTGGATTAATAAAGGGTTAGGTGAAATGAATATTGTGGGATGACTAAACACAAAAGGTGTAATAAACCTAAAGGTTTTGGACCTTAAGAAAGGCAAAGTATAAAGACATTACTTGCTCACATTAAAAGTAAAAGTAGCAAACAATAAGTAACATTCAGTTTGTTTTGTGTTACTTATTGTGAAAATCATGCTGTAAAAATTAATAATGGTTATTATTGGGTTATGTGTGTTTACTGTCAGAAAACAAGTAAACCACTGTAATCATACTTTATCGATTCAGGGTATGTTAAAGGACAAACTTTTGTACTCCACTTTACATTTCAACAAAGATGTTAAAAAACTTTGATCTTCTAATGACGTCAAACCTTTCTTTTTTTTGTTTTACTTATTATTTATTGCCATTATGACAATGGCTGTGAAAAATTTCTGTAAACAATTTATCTGCCAGGACTCCTGAAAGGTTGACCAATGATTTAGGGAAACTCACAATAACAGATGTTCATTTATAATTTCCTCAATTAAATTTTGGTGTTACTAATGAATATAATGTGAGTTATAGAAACTATAAATGTATTTCAAAAATAAAACAGCAGATGGGATTATTCAGTTTTTCATTCAGGCAATCACACTTTTCCACAAAAAGCTCTTGAGAGATTAAGAAGGACAAGTTATAAGAAAGACTGTTTCATCCTTGGATCCAAGATATAGGTTTTATTCTTGCACAATAGTAAATAAGAAACGACACAGGCCATTTTTTTCAACTGGCCTTATTTCATGTACCCTACAGCCAATGACTGGGCTTTCTTCATCAGAAACGATGGCAGCATCCCCTTGTCTCTCCTCCTCTGTGGGTGAACCAGAAGAAACGATGGAAAATGGTCAGAACACATTCTGCAAACCAAAGGGGGTGAAAAGCAAAAAGTAAATGGCTTGGACTTTGCAAAACCTGGCAAAAAGGATATTTAAGACCTACAATAAGGACATTTAGCCAGGTAGAAAGGCATTGTCAGGAAGTACTGAATATTACAGTATGGATGATAATGTTCAACTATGGCTTGGAAATGGCACGAATTATATATGTAGGAAAAAATCCTTCCCATGATACCATAAAAATATTTTCCTTCTGTTTCTACTTTTTGATATATATGTTTTTATGTTTTTTTGATTGATTGTTAAAAAATTCTAAATTGTAGCTTTGAATTTGGGGGATTTACTGATCTTTTGAGTATATATGATTCTTTTTCTTTTTGACACTGTTTCTATTTATTCAAATTTGACATTTGAGAGGGTGAGGAAGTAAATAAATGCCAAGGACAATGACCTCAAGTAATGGACATTCTACTGGTGATGATGATAGCACATAAAAGGATAAGTGAGGGAGATAGGAAGACAGAGCAGGCAGAGGTTGCCTCACCTTCATAAAGCTCAGGTGACCAGTCGTGAAGAATCTAACAAAAAAAGGAGAATTGTAAGATTGTTCAGATTGCAATATTTATTTATAAACGTTTTATTGTTTCAGAGTACAATGTATGTTGTAAATAAAAAAACATGCTTCAAAGTGCTTGTGAATAAGTTGAGAGGTCACTAGCCAACATCTTGATATTTTGTACATTTTATGGTGCACATAGCAGTACAGAATACTATCTGCAATTTCACTACAATGTGAAAGTGAACCTCATGGTTCTTATTTTAAAGTTGTACCTGTCTTTGTTTGAAGTATTGAGTTAATTCTTGTCTTTGTACAAGATAGGAATCAGTTTTCTCCTATACTGAGATGTAAAAATGGAGCCAATTTATAAACCATTATGCTTAATATCTGTCAAATATAATGAGCCTGTGAGGTCCAATTCATGGAGAAAACCAAACCAAATGTTATGATGTTCATCAGTTGCCACTAAGGGTTTATTTTTATCAATTTGATAGTGAATAAAAATTTATATTCACATAAATCATGACCTGAACCAATGGATTTTAAATCAACAAGAACTGTGAAAAAATGAACTTGATGAAAAATAAACTAAAATGGGCTTGGTACCCTCCACCAAAGCAATAAATATTTTGACTGATGACCACCTTGTATACTCTGGACTTATTACTATATCCAACATGCTCTAGAATAAACACAAGTCTGTTGTGATAAAAAAGAAGGGAAAGTCCAACAACTGTAAGATCAGAATTGATGGTTTAGGGGTGAAAGTTTTTTGTTTATGCAGAAAAACAAATACATGCTTGAAGAACAGAGGTGGGTAGTAACTAGTTAAATTTACTCAGTTACATTTACTTGAATAAGTTTTTGTTTTAAATGTACTTTTAGAAGTAGTTTTAAAGCATTGTACTTTTTACTTTTATTTGAGAAAATATATAATAGGCTAGAAAAACACTCAGAGAGCGTAGGCCTCTGCCAAGCAGCACATTTTGCCCCACATTGCGATTTACACCTTTGGCTAAATGTTGCACATTGTCTGAACCATTACCAAATTTTAATGAATTTTCCCTTGGCAGGAGGTGCACCTTTTGTTACAATTTCTTTAAAATATTTTCACAAGTTTATAAATAAGGCACAGCATGTGTCTGGTGTTTGTTCTGTTCTTCCCTTCTTCATTCACTCTGGACTCTTGTATGATCAGCAGATAAAGACTTTGAGCAAGGCCCGGCTCACCTTTTCTGGGTTTTTGCGTTCAGTATACTAGGCTACTTCTGGACTTTTTTGGGTTTGATGCTCAAGCTGTTAACAGTCACTGTTGCCGCTGTCTGGTTTAGGGGGGTAACTGCTTGTTCTGCCAAATAATATTAGAGGATCTTTTAAAAAATTCCTGCATTCGGATTACAATGTGGATCATCACCAACATTTGATGGATTGTTTCTTAGACTAAGGTGCACCTTTGGTAAAAATTTCTTTAAAATCTGTTCATAACTTTTCAAGTTATCCTGTACACAGGTGGACGGACAGACAAAAAAGACAAACAGACACACACAATCACACAGATGTACTTGAATAAAGTTTTTGGCTACCCCATCCAACAAGCTTGTTCTAAACAAATATGCACCATTAAGAGACCCACTTTCTTCTTTTTTGTTCTGAAAGCGTCATGGTTAAATGTTTTTTTTTCCATCTTCCGAGTTTTCCCTGTCATTTTGAGGTTGAGTGATAATACAGTAAACAGTATGCTGCAACTTAACATATTGTAACATACTGTATATATTGATTTTTTAAGTTTTAAAACTCAAAAAATATGAACTAAGCTGTTACGATCATGGGTAATAAGAAGATCAGTTGCACAGCACTTGAGTAGCCTTTTTACCAAATACTTTATTACTTTTACTTGAGTAAAATATGAGGAAGCAGAGCTACTCTTACTTAAGTACCATTTTGGGTACTCTACCTGCCTCTGTTGAAGAATAAACACGTTTTAATTTATTTCAGACTACTTATTTAATGCAAATTCAGATAAACCCAAATAATTACTTTGAGTCATTGACTTTCCAGGATTCACTCCTCCTGGGTAAGCATTCAGCACAGTAGATTTTTGCTTGTAATACATTGTTGACTCTACAGTGATCCCTCACACCGATCATGCGTGGAGCGACAGTGGGAAGGAAAAACTCCTTTTTAACAGGAAGAAACCTCCAGTAGAACCAGATTCAGAGTGACCATCCTTCTGCTGAGACTGACTGGCTCTTCAAAAGGACAGAAGCATACATTCAAAAGGAACAAGGAAGCACACATCCATAAATACTTTCAATGTTAGAAAAGGAAACATTTCCTTAGGTGGCTCTGTCTAGGAAAGAAACGGTTAAGCAGACGACTTCTCAGCTGGTATGCAAAAAGAGATGTAGGACAGCACATCCACATCAATAGTTTTACTGTTGAGTGCAAAGCAGTGATGTAAACCATAAAAAAATATGCTAATTTTTAAGGGGTGTTTTTCATACCATGTGGTATAGTCCTCTGTAACCCCCACAGAAACTGTAACCCCAAAAAATGCTAATCATCACAAGTGGTTAAATATGAATTTCCTACCCCACACAGATTATACTAATAATGAAATTGAAGGTTCTTGCATATTTGTTGTCAGCAGGTTTTGGTTTGCTTGGAGTATTCTATGTTTGAATCGTAGCCAAACAATGGAAAAAGTAAAAACAACTTTGGACCAAAGCATTGGAAAAAGGGAGGAAAAATGGCCTTAAAATAATTTTTAATTTATAATGCATTCAAACCCTTTACTAGATTATATATTGAAATAACTCCAAAATCAAAAAATAAATACATTTTCTAGCATTGCATGTCCCCCAGGGTCTTATTCAAACAATCAAACGTCTTAAGTTTATGGCAAAAACATCCATTTATCAGCCGTGTGGCTGATGCCTATCTCCAGCAGTCTATGGGCGAAAGGCATGGTACACTCTGGACAGGTCGCCAGTTCATCGCAGGGGAACACAAACGAACGCAACCATACACAAACGAACGCAACCATGCACACACAGATTCACACCTAAGGACAAATTAGAGACACTGTTTAACCTAACAGTAATGTTTTTGGACTTCAGGAGGAAGCTGGAGTACCCAGAAAGACCCCACACATGCACATAACATGTAAAGGCCATGCAGAAATACTGAACCTAAAATCTATTACATGTTATATTCCCGCACTTGAAGTGCTTACTACATACCTCATGAATGCTTTATATTCACTTTCAGTCATTTCAAACACATATCAGGTAGTGGGAAGTCCCACATATTCTGTGACAAGAGAAAGGTATAAAAAAACAGCATTTGTACTGTACACACACTTTAACTGGATACTGCCCAAGCTGGTGTAACAAAGCATTGCAGCTGTACACAACCCCAGTCCACAAAGCTTGGGAAAAGTTTGGAAGTTCTGTGTCTGTAGTAGGGCCAAAATTATGCTCTGCAAAAGTGAAATTAACTGGGTAATAATGTAAGGAAATGCTACCTGGCTTTTCAAAAAGCCCAAGGCTTTTGAGTGGCAATAGAAAAAGAAGCTAATAAATAACTTATTTATAGATGTGTTCTGAGAGCAGAGGTCACATGCTCTAAAACCATATTGTTAAATTTGAAACTTCTTATGAGCTAAGTTAAGATGAGCTGCGCTGTTTATAGTGAGGCTGGAATGAACACTTGTTCATAGTTAAACGATTTTATTTCCTACCCCCTCCCTAATCATTAGATCTTCCTCTTCCGTCCACCTCATTAAGCCCCCTGTCCGCCTCATGACCATGAGGAGCAAGGCTTTTTCCAGCTCTGCTCTCAAATTCTGGAATTTACTCCCTCCAGCTATTTTCAATTCTGATATGTTACCTCTGTTTAACTCAGAGCTAAAAACTATTATGTTCAAGACTTTATGCCCCCACAAATTGCCCTGTGCTGTTTCTAATATTGTGTATTATTGAGCCAAGTGTCCTTGGTTGTTTTGAAAGGCACTTTAAATAAAATGTAATATTATATTAATATTATTATTAGTAGTAGTAGTAGTAGTGGTGGTAGTAGCAGTAGTAGTATTAATATTAGTATTATTAGTAGTATCATTAGTATTATTATTAATAGTAGTAGTAATATTAGCACGAATTTATATTTCTAGCCAGTTGGCAGCAACTATCATGCATTTTTTCCTTTGTGCCCATCATTGTGTTTACAAAACTGTAAGTTAATAACAGAGGCTGCTTTTGGATATGAAATTAGAAATCTGCAGTACTCTTGAAGAGATTAGATTTTAGCCTGGATATAGCTTTCTAACATTACTTGCCTTAAAAAGGAAAAAGCTACAGTCTCAAGAGGTGGAATTTCCTGAATAGTAGCAAAACACACGCAGTTTACTTTTTCAGGTTAGTTCTACCCTCAGTGACAAAAGTAGAGCATACATCCAATTGCAGGGACAGAATCTACAAGCACAAAAAAAGCAAGCCACTAGCACTGAGAGGAAGTACACACTCATGTGCTGATACACTCATGCTTCTGATATGGTAGATAAGATATGGTTTGGGGTTTCATGACTGCAAGAATAATTTTTTTAAATGTTTAAGGAGAGTAGCACTGAAGAGTAATTACATTGAAGTATACAGGTGCTTGTCATAAAATTAGAATACCATGAAAAAGTAGATTTATTTCAGTAATTCCATTCAAAAGGTGTAACTTGTACATTATA
>JAUZNJ010030971.1:0-14487 GCA_034780135.1 Jordanella pulchra | reverse complement strand
AGTGCCTACACTCTAATTGGTAGGAGATTGAATCCACCTGGTTCTCATCAGTCCAGCAGAGAAGAAAGATGCAGCAGGGGGGTTTGGCAGAGGGGAGTGGCTAACTGGCAGTTTGTCAGAACAGTTAGTCCATTGTCAGTATTAACACCAAGGTACTTATACTGTAATGATTGACAAATGCAGTTTCTGTTCCATGCTCAATTGTAAGTCTCTGAGTTGTTGTTGGTGGCACTGTAACCCTAGAACACACTATGTACTTGGATTTATCAGCTTCCAGTAGCAGTTTAAGTAGTGTCAGTGACTAAACTTTCTAATGAACAGTCTGCATGAACCATTTAGTTGCTAGTGCAATAGAAGACAGCATCATTTGCTTAAAGGTGATGCATGGCATGAGGTCAGTCCAGACAAAAGTTATTAATATAGATAATGCGGGACCTAGAGTTGAGCCTTTTAGCTCAGTCAATTGCCCCATCAGCTTTTAACAGCTTCCCTGTCCCTAATGAAGGATAACAATCCCCAAAGCATAATGATGTCACTATTGTGTACTACTATGGCGATTGTGTTTTCAGGGTTAGCTTTTTTTTTATCAAATATTTCAGTTTTTGTGTGACAAAAAACAAAACTTTGGTGACATCTGATCAGATCAACTTCTTCCTCTGCTAAATGTGTCTTTTCTGCCCATGGTGAATTTTAAGCAGGCCTTCTGGTAAGATTTATCCAGATCAGTGTCTGTATCTGATCTGTGTATCTTAGCAGTTTCTCAAAAATTACCCAAAGCTGCTTGGCTTCTTCTCTGATTAATACACTCTCCTTCCACTTCCTCCCAGCCTGACAGTTTAGGTGGACTGCTATGAAAAGAATGCAGATCGAAAAGACATGTGGATGTCCAAAACTTTGCTTTAAATTACTAGAATCTTAATCGCTTGTCTCTGTTTATTCGGTGTTCTTTAAAAAAACTCTTTGAGATCTTCACAGGATTTATACTGAGATGAAATTGCACACAATTCAATTAGAAATCTAATTACTAATGGGATGAACAAAGAAGGTAGCTGGCTGCACTGGATTAATGTAGGTGTGCTTGAGTAAAGGGGTAAATTATAAATGCATACCACACTTTTCATGTTTTTCTTTTTAGAAATTGTAGAAATCATACATATTTTTTCAGTTCAAAATTATTACCAGCTCAGGCTTCTTCCCCACCAAAATTTCACCTCCCGAGAGCCAGCCTCTGCAGCTAAGGATCAGACTGCTAAGATCCTGGTATCTGGCTGCTATATCTGTATCGGGGTGCCCGAGGCACTCACCAGCGTGCCCCATCTCCAGGCCTGGCTCCACAGTAAGGCCAGGGTTACCTGTGTCCGGACGAGGGAACCCTGTTTCCATTTATGTTTCTCATCATAAGGGGTTTTGGGGAGCACTTTGTTTGGCCCCTCACCTTGGACCTGTCTGCCTTGGGTGACCCTTCTAGCCCCTGACACCATAGCTCCTAGGATAATTAGGACATTCAATCCCCTTCACTACAGAAAGGTGGCAGCCCAGAAAATACATTTTAAAACATTCTCGCATAAAAACAACAACAAAAAACTTTATTAACGTTGTCATTATTAGCTATGGTGTGGAGAATTTAAGGAAAGAGTTCACTGCATTTTGGAATAAGGGTGCAGCATCACTAAATGTCAGAGAAGTGGAGTGTTGTGAGTACTTTATGGTAGCACTCTAGAAGTTCAGAGCAAAGTGACAGAAACCTCACACCACAGTTAAATGTCGATGTGCTTTTCTTGATAATGCACATTTAACCATGGAAATGTTTGTCATCTCTCTACTTTAATACCTATAAATGAGAAAAAAGTTTAGATATGTGGTACACAAACATTAAAGTAATAATGATTGTGAGAAAGATTTACTAGTTTTTATACCATGGCTCTCAGAATATGATAGCTGTTTTACAGCACATTGTGTTGCTGTTTTACACTGCACTGTGGAAACATGAATAGGGACGTACAGGAACACACTCACAGGGCTAATCCCTCTTTTACTCTAATCTGCTGAACAACGGAAATCTCTGACTGCCATTTCCCCTGTCGTCTTTTGTTGTTTTTTTTGTTGTTTTTTTTATTGCGAGCCTCAGCATCCCATGCAGCAGACTCATAGCGTGTCACAATTCACCCACTCTACAGACAGGCTGGTGATGAGAAATTCAGGGAAAAAAATGTATTTCTTTGCATTTAGGGGGACTGATGCTCCGTTTTTGACCAGTCATGCTTTTGCAAATAGTGGTTTGCAGATTACAATATCAGCAGTGTACAAAGTATTTCCGTCTTAGCCTGCACTCTAGAAGAGTTGACATGAACTTCCCTTTGCTTCCATTTTACTCTTTATAAGGTATGCATATATAACACATTGCTGCAAAACAATATGCATTACTTGCTCTGTGAGTTAAATGAAGTTAAACTAAATGTTGGCATGATAATTAGAGACAGACATGGAGCAAGGTGCAACAACTGACAGATAAGGAAAGTTTGCTGCATCTTGTTTTATTCTGCATTATAATAAATATCATGCACAAGATCTGATAGGCTTAAAATGCTAGAAAAAAAATTGTCTATGAAAACCCCAAAGTATAATAAAAGAACTGGGATTGTGCTAACAGTAGAATGAGATCAATATTCATTTGGTGCTTAATAGTTCAAAGCACAACATAGCAGCTTTACAAAAGAATATTTGTGGTTTGGTGTTAAGCTAAGAGGAATTTTAATTAAATTTTCCTCTGAGTAAAGCCAACCACTAAAAATCGTCAAGGCCTCTCTTAGCCTACATGACAACTTTCCTAACGTGAAGCAATACAGAGACGGAGGCATGTTTTCTCTTTTAATAAAGAAAATAAAAAGGCAAAATGCTTTATAAGTGAACATGGTTTACCACAGAGACAGACATGCAGACTGGAAGCAATTCATGTACATTGTGTTGGTCGGACTGTAAGAATAAGAAAACAGATTTGTTTCCACCCAGCTTTCAGTAACCTCAACATGACTATGAGGTCTGTTTCCTAGCATAATATAAATATTTTTTTCTAAGCTGTAAAATTGTTTAGCAAGTTATTTCTAAGCAATATTTGTATCATTAATTTATTTATGATACGTTAATTTTCGAACATTTGTTTTTTCCTGTGTTCTTTCTTTAAATTGACCGGTTATAGCACAAACACGGCTAAACAAGTTCCAAATGATTTAAAATTCCCTTTTTAACAGTTTTAAAATATCCTCGGTGTTGGAGAAAAATTAGCACCTGCTTTAACAGAACAGGTATAAACCTCCCATTGGATAATTACTGCACAGATGATTGGGGTTTATCTGGTGATAGGTTATTTAACCCTGATGCAATAAATAGCTTGTCATTGTTTAAACAACAACGTTGGAAGACACACACTGTGGCAGTTGAGGAAATATCAATCTGTTTCAAACGAATCAGGAAAACTTGTTAAAACTACTAAACTCTGGATAATGACAATCCAGTGCTTTATTTACAAGTGAATGGAATGAGGAATCGTGATCTTTGCTGAAGCAATGTTGTAAAAAATCAAACAAACAAAAAAATTAAACTTTACTGGTCTCTTTAAAAAGAACACAAGAAAAACTCAAAGAT
This sequence comes from Jordanella pulchra, assembly GCA_034780135.1. NCBI lineage: Eukaryota > Metazoa > Chordata > Actinopteri > Cyprinodontiformes > Cyprinodontidae > Jordanella > Jordanella pulchra. The sequence continues at coordinate 10,845 of JAUZNJ010030971.1, read as the reverse complement.
GTGTTTACTAAGAGGACATCCACACTTTATACTGAATATTCGCAAAACTCTGTTCTGTAATTTAATATTAGGGGTGTTACAGCTGTGTAAATGGAATTAATTGGGACTAAAAGAATGGCTAACCACTAGAAAGCAACTAATTAGGCTAATTGGAAAATAGAGCTTAGAACAGTTTGAGCTCCTAAGCAAGAAGCTCTGGTGAGTCCCAGTTCTAGAACTGGAAGCTAAAGGACCGAGAGTTTCATTGTCCACAGTTCAATAACAACTTTGTCAGACAATAATTGTTGTCTTTGGCTGAGAGAAGGAGACACTGTTAAGGACGTGCTTAAATCTTCTTTGAGAGAGGCTAGAAAGATGTTCTGACATGCCCAAATGAGTAGCTGCAGCAAACATCAAGTTCCTGGAAGAGCCCCAGCCTCTGACTCTAGTGTTAATAATGTGAAATACACTCAACAGTTAAGGTCATGTCAGGAACCACACAATTTCTTATTACCAAAGAGCTCAATCACCTTGTAAGAATTTCTCCTTATCACTGTTGATGCAGGCAAAAAACTATGTGATTTCTCCGCAGCTTGATTTAGGGGGATTTTATCTGTATATATTTGACCCTCTGTATGTAATTTCACAATATAAATCTAATGTGAATTAAGTTAAACCGTTTTGTTGGAGAATACTCGATTGAAAACTATTTTAAGTTTGAACCCCACTACTACAGGAATAAAAAAACAAACAAAAAAACAACAACCATGCAAACACACACACGGGCACTACTTCATTTTTCTTGTAACACTAATATCTTAATCTCATTTTATTTCCGTTTCTTCCTAAATACTGAGGGACTGGGGAGGAAAATTAGCAAAGAAGCTAGTATCTAATACTGTGCGTATTTATTCAGAGTTTACAGAGTTTTCCCCAATCAGATAAGTAACCTATAAATAAACATATAACAGCAAAAACATATGATTTCCAAAACTTTAGTAGCTTGACGGCACAGATGAGATTTGTGTCCACAGGATGTGAAAGCAGACTCCAGCAGGTCTTTGAGAGACAAGAGGAGAATATCTGCTCTGTTTGGAGGCGCTTTTCCACTTTTTATCAAGACAAGAAACAACATTTAGACACCAGATGAGTTCACTTATGTTATTTCAAAAAACAAGATTCTCCCTTTACTCTATATCTGGAATAAAATAAATCAACAGATCAAAATTAGAACTTCTCTTTATAAATTAATAAAAACATTCAAAGTTAAAGACAACATGAACAGTCCAGGTTTTCTTTGATTTAAAGTCCTTTAAAAGAAAGCCACTGAACCACATGCTGCTGACCAGTGCTAAACTGGAGATTTTACATAAATCTTTAAACAAGCCTTACTAGTTAGAAAACAAAGGCTCAGCAAGCAGGACAAGTGTTGGAATTTCCAGTCTGTATGCCAGGACTGACACACATACACACCCAAAAGCTGGACAGGAGTTCTTATCTCTAAACTAGGAACGGCCATGCAGTTCTGTTTCTTTTCAATGTACGAAAATATGTTTATATACTTTCAAACAGATATATCATATTATAAGCCGGCATATGTTTGTCTGATATTTTGTTAATAATGTTTGTTTAATTTCTGTCTAACTGTTGATCATGTTTGTCATGTCTTTAATTTTGTAATGTCTGTCTTCTTTTGTGAAATGTTTGTTTCCATTTTCTTTTAAGGTATAAGCAGGTTATCAGGTAGAATCTGTAGTATACTGTTTTAATATATACACTGTGAAATAGATATTAATAAGGCTGTTTGTCAGGAAATAGGGTTGATTTTTTCTACTGGTTCAGTTTTTCAAACTCTCCACCAGAAGATGTCCTAGAGGCTGTTTGATGGGCCTGGCATACCTATCCTGCTGCATCTTCCACGGTTGCAGGAAATCAGCTCATTAACTTCACTTGATGTCTGAGCGTTAACTATCACACGTAAACAGGCTTAGCCACATCTTGCGCTTCTCAGTGATTTTTGAGATCTTTTGGAGTAGATTTTCTGAGCCTTGGAATCTACCTGAGGAATACCTAACCTGCTTATAATTCCTTGTTTTCTCTCCTTCTCCTGAAGGTAACCAACAGGGTTCCAGTCCTGTCTGGGAATTTTTCTCAGTGAACTTCCCCAGTTCGGGGCGTGCAGGTGGCGCAGTGGTTAGCGTGCCCGACCCATGCACGGACGCGGGCAACCCAGGTTTGAATCCAGCTTGTGGTCCTTTCCCGCATGTCTCTCCCCCTCTCTCATACCCCCTTTTCTGTCAGCCTACTGTCAGAAAAACGAGCCACTAGTGCCCTAAAAAGCTAAAAAAAAAATAAATAAATAAATAAAAACTTCCCCAGTTCACTGAGGAACGATTTCAAAGCCACAACTTTCAAATTCAAAGCCACAACTGGTATCTGCTTCTCTGACCTATGACTTCCTATGTAAAACCATGAAATGTCTCTTTGCCTAGCACCCCCGCAGTTACGTAGTTCCTGTACTCTCCCCCCGCCAGTGAAACAAACAAACTGTGAAGAACCTCTTAGGACTCACTACAGAACAGCCCCATCACCAACTCACCCTCCCCCTGGTGGACCATCAAGCTTTAACAATTTAGAGCTGTTCACATTTCCCCATTCAGTTCAATTCAATCCTATTTATTTATAGCACCAATTCCCAACACAGTTCATCTCAAGGCACTTTATAGAGACAGTACAGTCAGATTGGTTAAAACTGTCTGTCAAGGAAAACCAGTTGATTGCATTGATGTTTTTGCTTGCATTTTGTCAATGAGTCTTCTGCAATCCCTTATGCAGCGACAGCGGGGAGGAAAAAAAAAACCTTTTTAACAGTAACAAAGCTCCAGCAGAACCATGCTCAATGTGAGTTGCTTTCTGCTGATGCTGTCTGGGATTTCAGGAGATAGAAGCAGACATCCAAAAAAAGTAGATGTAAAATTGTAGCTGTTATTAACTAGCTCCACAGGTGGCCCCTTCTAAGAAAGACACAATCAGGCAGATGAGCTCCAAGCAAGTCCTCATGTCAGAGGATGAAAGGTTTGACTAGATCCTTGCAAGGACCTGATGAAATTTCATACTTTTAAAACTAAAGTCGGGATCTTCAAAAGGTTTGCCAGCATTAAAACACAAGCAAACTTGTTTGCACAGTCAGCAGATCTTCAAATAAAACAGGATGCAATATGCATGTGTAATTTAGCAAGTAGTGCGTGTTAAGATTTTTGGGTTTTCCTTTATCAAAATGCAAATCATAATCTATGGACCAAACTGGGCAAATGTATGAGTTCAGGGGGGTATGCATTCTCCAGGTGCAAAGAGATTTTAAAATCTAAAACTCACCTTACGTTTTTGTATCATTTATAGTACTTTTGAAAGTCAGGTGCAAACTCACACACAGTTAATACAAAATGTAAAAAGGCAATCACTAAACTTAAATATTGTGTAATGCTTATAAAAATAACATAAACATAATAGGATACTATCCAGCAGCGAAGATCAATCACACACTCTGGACAAGCAAGCTTTCAAGGTTATGGAAAAACTGAATCCTTGGAGTAAAACATCTACATGCTGGTGGTTAGTACAAAGGAAAAACAAAATAAAATCATCACCATAATATTAGCTGATTGTTATTTTGATTTTTGGCTAATCTTTCAGCCTTAGAGCCTGTGAAGCCTTCAAAGTGCACAGCTCTAACTTTTTGTTTGCCCTCAGTGTTCTTTAACGGGTTTTGTTTTATTAAACCATTATGGGCCTGTCCCTGTTTTATGATATTGTATCTTTTATGTTTATATTTCACTTTTATTTTTGTCATTTCATTTTATACTATTGTGAAAAGCACTTTGAGATGTTTATGTGAAATGCTCTTTAATTAATATTTGGCATTATCATTTATTCATTTTTTTTAACAATTATTACATTCAACTATAAGGCTTATACCCTCACCCTTCACTTATAGCCACCCTAATAGGGTGCAAACACTGGAGCCTGTTAAACTGACGAGAGAAGGAGGATTCCCAGAGGTCGCAGATGAGAGTCGTTGGTGGGCAGGTAAGCATGCAGCTTCCACAGCTCTGGTTGCAGATGAAATATCTGTCCCCCTGCCTGAGTGGCGCTACCAAAATCAGGGGCAGGCCCCGTTTGCATACCCTCTGTAGTACAGGTAGTATCATTTCCACTGTAGGAAATGCATAATGGAGTACCCTGGGCCATGCCATCTGAACAAGGATAGAAATTATAAATGTTCATTTTTTTCTATCCCAAAGAAATGTTGCTCATTGTTCTGCTAAATTCTTTTTTTTCTTTTACCCTCCTGACAAAATCTTTAATACAAAATGCAGCCTCAAACTTCAAAGAAACGCCGTCCCTCGTTATTGCCTTTTTATTTCACTGCTCTTTGCTATTCAGCAAATAAGCTGCCTTCAGCTATTGAGTCAGTTGTATCTGTTTGATTTAATTACTGTTTTAACTATGGATGTAAAACAAATAGTTGATATACAATTGACCGTCGACTAATTGGTCTATTTGATAAAAAATTGTTTAATTAAATAGATTGAATAGATATATATATATATATATCAATGTAATGTTACCCAGGTCCAGTAGAGGGCACTATTTACCTGAGCCTCAGTGGTATTTTCAAGAGAAATAATGCCAGGGCTGTGGCATACCAGAGCAGAAACATAAATGAGTCCAGAGTTATTTACATTTTAATGCTGTGGTTCTGTTTTGAATATAAACCCTCTATGACCTCCTCAAGTTATCACTAAAAAGCACCCATTCAGCAGTGCTGCATAGCAGAGCAGCATAACTTCTCTGCCGTGTTTGGAAAGCACGGATGTGATGATAATAAACTGGACGGCATTATGCAAAACATTTTTAAAATGAAAGAAACACGTGCTGTCAATATCCACAGGTGGGAAGGCTTTTGTTACTCAATGCACTTCATAGAGCTGAATTTGAAAAATTCCTCCGAGAGCAGTGTGAACCCCCCCATTTAAAAGCACTGCAAACAGCATAAGGTCTCTTCCAGCACCGATTGCTGTATCATGGTATGAAAACGGATTGAAACAAAGTAATAATAGTTTGAGGCAATATCAGCGTGACATACTGTCATAGTTTTCTAATCATAGTTTTACATTTCTGTACATTGGAAATGACAAGTGTTTCACATAATTTATTGATCTTGTTTCGTTAAGTAAACTAACAGGTTCCTGCATATTTGATACACTCTAACAATAAATTGTAAAAATGTATTTTTTTAACTTAGCGTGGTATAAAAAATAACAAGAAATAGTTCTTAAAGTCAGGGAAAAATTCCTCTTAATACATAATAAAACTGCTGCTTAGTAATCGTTACTCGATCGGTTATTCTATAAACTTTAGGTTTCAACCTATAATTGGCATTAATCACCATTAATCACCATTACCTTCTGTCTGTATAAGAAGTTAACCCATAAACACTTCCTTAGTTTTAGTAAACGTACCTTTAAATGTTTCCATGTTTCTTTTTAGGGACAAAGCTCTAGTGATCTGGCAAACAAAATCAAAAAATCATGCAAAAAAAAAAAAAAAAAAATCATGTCAGTGTTGTTCAGCCAATCTCCACTCAAATCACTCTACGAGGAGGAGTCAGGAATAAAACATGGTTGGTGTCAAATGGAAAGTGTGTTTATAATATTAATATCAAATTTAACTCATTTATTGACAAATGAATCTGAACCAAAGGTGACTTATTCTTGGCTCCACCCTTCTGTCTCACTGAATCCTTGCAGATCCAAACTTTGTACTAAAGTCGTCGTGATCAATTAACACAACATGCTCTTCTTTATTAGGTTAGTCTGCTCTATCTGTCAAATAACGAACATTAAAGTAAATCAGAACAAGACAACAGACCACATTATAAAGAATTTATTGCGAGCAAACAATGCTATAAATAATATTTACAAACTATGAAACATTTGTTCATGTATGATTTATGGATTCCTAGTAAACAGTCTTTCAGTCTTAAGATGATATTTGAGCCTTGTTGCAGAAACATGCAGGATTTGAACATATTTAACCAAACAGTAAGTAATCCGGCTGTTTTCAAATGAATTGTGTTCTTTTTTTGGATTATTTAATACAGTTTAGTTTAGGTGATTTCATAAAAATGAACTCTACCTGAGATTTAAGAAAAATACCTTTTAGACTGATGGAACTTTTAAAGATTTGTACCTTCAACAAAGTGTAGAACTGCTCATACAAATCCAGACCACACTTATGAAAACTTTAGTCAGACAAACATGTGGAAACCTTTAGATCTTTACTATTGGCAACTTAAAAATGCACTATAACCCAGTGGAGGAAAAGGCTGCATTGTCTTGGATAGGAGATGAAACGTCTGCCTCACCAATCTATAGTGCATTTTCAAACCAACAGAAAGGCTTCTGTGATCATGTTCTGGCCTTTGCAGTCGGTGGCATTAATTAGTATTTAGGAAACTATGAGCACATTCAAAAACAACAGATCTGTTCAATTAAAATCACAGCTCTTAGGAAAATCCACAGCACACCATTTCCCTCATGGCGTTATGTTAAAAACAAAAGCAGCCCCAGGAAGGAATTCCAAACAGCAAAATAAAAAAATACCAGAAGTCAACATAATGAACAGCTAACCCACCGATTGTCCCACTTCCTAATGAATGCCAAATGAAGGAAGTTCCAAAAGTGCAACTATAAACAGATCCTTGTTAAAAAATGGTTTGTTTGCAGGAAAATTCAACCTCATCCTGATGTTAGTTGTCCTTTGCTTTTCAGCATTCGTGTAATGCTATTTTCATAAAAGTAAAGCAGATCCTAGCTGAATGCCATGAATCTTCCTGCTCGTGTCATTGCTGTCGTTTCTTCTCCGACTCTAAACAAAAATTCTCATACGCCTCTTCAATCTCAGGATCCATCTCGTCCTCAAAGTCGTACCTGTAAAAACAATAAAAGATACAGACAAATCTTTGGTTAAATGTCACTCAGCAAGCTGCACATTTCTTGTAGTCATTAAGGAGCTTCATGCAGAATTAGGATACTGGATCCCTCTGGACAGAACTGATTCATTGCTTCTGAGCCGATTGCTTTTCTGGACCTTCAACAGTAGGGTCACTGCTTCTAATTCAAATAAATGTTTGTAACTCATACTTTCTATTTTTCTTGAAAGAGTCAGTCAGACAGAAGACGCTGTGCGGTTTTATTCCAGTGTTGTGAAGAGGTTACTTACTCTTCGTTGCCATTTTCACCATAAACATCATGAAAATAGTCTTGCTTTTCCAGGAGCTCTTGATATTTTTCAGCATATTCTGTGAAAGCAGAGAGTCTGAATTTAAGGCACAACAGAGCTTTGTGCTAAAACATAAGAGGGCAGAAGAGAAGCATTAAAGTTAAGGCAACTTTATTGATAATCAAAACATGTAGCCTGAAAAACATGTAAATTCACACACAAAAAAAAAAAAATCCAATATTATTGTCGAAAAAAAATAATCATTTGGGATACTGTAGCAGTTCATTCTAGTGCAGGATTACCAAACATGTTTCATTACAAAACTAAAAGACACAATCTCTCCTCTATTTTAGTATATAAACAATGTATAGACGTTACTTTAGTTAAACAGCAGCTGTTTTTTTATGGCAGACAGTTTTAAATATAGGATTCTTGGTACCGATCACAGCCGATAACGATCCCTGCGATCACACGGACTGGCTGTTCATTTTTTGATTTAGCTAGAAATGTTACAAGTGGCTATGAACATTTTTTTATCATAGAATCACTTAATTTAGACAAAACATACAAAAAAAAAAACAACTTGCAGGCACAATGCAGCAAGTGTTGAGTCAAAAGGACGAATGAAAAACGTGCCAACAGGTTACAGAAATGTTCAGACCAATGAAAGGCAGGAACGTGTAGGACGTCAACAAACACAATCCGGAGGAGGAGAGCTGAAGCAAAACAATCATGGCTGCACCAGTTTTAGCTGGAATACGGTTCTTTTATTTTTGAAAAACAAACAAAGGGATGCAATCGTTGCCTCTGTGGATGGGAAGGTGGTTGTACGTTTCCATAAAACTTTGATTTATCAGTTAACTCTGCCAGTTGTGAAACAAGTTAAGCTGCCACTGCTGCTGTGATTGGCTAAAAACATGACATGGGAGGCAGGTAACGATCAACCAAAAGAATTATATTGAATATCCTTCCCTTTAGTAACACTTCTCAATGAATCCTTCCCAGACTGATACGTGTATAAATGTTAAATTATACTACACATCTCAATCCGGCTTATGCTAAGTTAGGCTGATTGTTTTATGGATCAGAGAGTATTAAAGAGTGAGTGAGGCCCTAAAACCTTCCTTCTGGCTAGAATCCTTTGTTTCGGACACAGGTGCTTGATTTTTTTCCATAGATTATTGCATCATGTTAAGACAAAGCAGGAATTTAAATACATATATCAAGACTTTTATTTTTTAAAGATGCATCCTGCAGCTTTAAGGAGAAGTTCTCTGTAAGGCTCCACTGTTGGAGCCCTGATGACGATGCATCTCTGAAATATTTAGTGAGGGCATTCGGTGGAACATAAAGCCTTTCATTTATCTTCATCTAGGATTAATTCAATCATTTTACGGGTTATTTTTCTTCTGATCATCATGCTCATGGAGGAGAGGAATGAGGCAATTGTGCATTGTCTTACCTGCTGTCGTCTTTTGTGTTTTTCTGCAGTGTTTCAATGACTTATCTTTTCATACTCCACAAAGTGCTTGTTTTTAAATGTCACCTTATATTTGCTGTATTGATGCATTTTGACATGCTTCACCTCCAAGGGGTTTTTCGTCGTTAGATGCAAACTTCACATTACTGAGAGCCTAAAAGCTCCACATGAAAGTGCCTGAGATGGGCTGCTGCGCTGCACGGCGTGAAGGAAAGAGGGAGATACGCAGCAGGCAGCGCCTCTAAAGACTGAAGTAAAACATACAGGTGATCGGTAACAAAAGATGATGATCGATCAAATACTTTTTCATGAAAATCGGCCGATTATGTTCGCTGACCGATGGATCAGCACACCACTATTTTGGGCAGTGTGAGTTGTTGGAAATGAACTCTGTAATCAAACGTGACCTAAACCTGTTAATGTTTCTCTGTGTTTGAGATAAAAAACAACAAAAAACTGACATTTACCAGTAGAGAAAACATCTAAACCCCTTTGATAAATTATCTTTGCTTTCATCAGACTTGACATAGTTGAGATTTGATCCACAGACTCACCAGGATCTGCTGCTGTAAAAGGTGTCCCATCTTCAGTGTAGAACGTAGGTTCATTCTAAAAAGCAAAACATAAAACCACTGTGAAAAAAAAAAAGGAGAAAAACCCCAAAGAAGAGGCATTTGGGGATGTGGAACAGCAAAACGTAGAACTGAACTGAGAAATGTTCTAGAGCAGCTCTGACCATTAAAGGCCTGGTCAGAACTGATCAATCTAATTCTTTTCCAGTCAGTGAACGCATCATATTCAAGCTAACAAGTTACTGACAGAAACATCTTTCGGTGTGGATGGTCACACTAAGGAAGGAAAAGATAAGATGCAAGAAGCTATTTGAAAGTAAACTGTTTTTTTCTATTAAAGTTATTTAGTTGTTGATTTCAGCTGCTAAAACAGGAGGAGAGCCTTCAGTAGATAACAGGAAGGCTGAACTGGCTACACCCAAGTAACTCGTTTTGGTTTATTACAAGAGACTTGAAAAACGTTGGCAGCCTTTTGGGAAACAGAGTGAAGGAACGGTATATATTCTACAAGGGAAACCAACAGAAGACACAGTTATAGTGATGCTAAATGAGATTTTTGCCAAGTGTAAAACACTGAAAATAGTTTCATAGGTCCACTCAGTCATCATTTTTAACTTTGCTTCAAACTAGGACTGGAAAATAGAACTAAAATCTATGTCATGATATAATTCTTCTTACATCATTTTGATATCAATATAAACTAACACAAAAGCCTCAGAAACGAGTGCTAAGAAAGCCCACAACAGAATCCTGTACAAACTTATTGCAATTATTTACACTGTTTTTATAAAACTTCTCTAATATAATATTTTTATCTGCTTATAAAAAAAAAACATTAAACTACATAAAATCCAGAACATCAGTAACAAATACCTTCATTATATACTGTAATGGACATTAATTATATCAGAAATGTTATATCACTGTTATTAAATAAAATACTGTCGTTCAGTAACTGCTCTCCAACATCCAGCAAGTTTAAATATAAACATTTAATATTGACTTACAGCAGGAAACCTAGGAATAAAGTTAACTAAACTAAATTAACTAAACGCTCTTTATTATTGCCGTTAAGGAGAATCAGAATACGTTCAAACTGCTGTGGGTAATTTAGAGGGTTTACAAAACTCACATCCGTAAATCTTTACTTCAAATGCATAAATAAAAGTATTAAATGAACAAATAAAAGCTAATATGAAATAAAAAGACTGACCATGAAGTAGTTGGGGTCGTTGTCTGGTGTGGCGTTACTGGTGGCAGCGGCCGGACAAACTCTGCCCCAGTCGCTGGACCTCAGCTCGACTAATTTAAGTAGCATCTGTCTCACGTCCCTGAGGACAACAAATCAATTAAAATAGTTGTAGTTTTAGGAGACGCAGCCCTTCTGGACTGATGATCTTCTTACCAACTGCTGACTGATGCACAACAACTAAACCAACTGATATTACAGTTGGGGCCAGAAATATTTGGACAGTGACACAAGTTTTGTTATTTTAGCTGTTTACAAAAACATGTTCAGAAATACAATTA
>JAUZNJ010030970.1:0-14487 GCA_034780135.1 Jordanella pulchra | reverse complement strand
CACACCTGGGAGCAATCAGGGGACACAGGGAGCACAGAGAACAGAAACTCAAACACAAGGACAGACGGATCATGACACCTGAACCTTCTTTTAGGATTTTATTACAGAAATAACAGTTTTTTTGTGTTAAAAGGAAATTGGTGGAAACAACCTTCTTGCCTGTTATTGACTATGAACTTGAATGCTTCTTCTCACTGTCTTTTCAGACTTGATAGTGTTTACCATGGGGCACAAAGACTTGTTCTCAAATTTTGCCCACTTTCTCACCAAAATATACTGACCCTCAATCTCTACCCAACGCCTCCCTCACTGATATGTTTTTATTTTTAAAACCTTTCCAGGTTCTCTTCCATCATATTTGACAAGTGTTCTAACAAGGAAGAAAGGAAGTTATAATTTCCAATCTATGGATCTCCTACAATTTGTTGTCCCCAAAGTAAGAACTGAAGTGGGCAAGAAAAGTTGTTGCTGTCTGCTGGGCCAGGTCTCCCTGTTAAATGTTAAATAGGACTAACCTGCTTAAATAAAGGCTAAATTAAAATTAAACTATGGTGTAATGTGTAGCCGATGTTTACTTCCGGGTTCCTAAACCAATGGTATAGGAATTCCCAGGAAGCAAACAAGAGAAGTGGACCAGAAATAGTCTCATCAGTACCTAACAAGCTTCAGCTTACTGTTGCGGAATCGACAAAAACATTGACATATTTCGGACCTGTGAATAATTAAAACATTTATATTCTAGGATTTTTTTTTTTTTTTTTTGTAAAATGAATACTTTAATTCTGTGCCAATCCAGACATTTTTGTGGATATTTTATTTTTGGAAAAATTATTGTTCCGACTAAAAAGTTGCAGCCAGGATCTTTTAAAATAGAGGAGTGTGTTTGACAGAAATCAAATGCGAGACTCTCAAAGCAGAACCTACTGCCTAAGGATGGAGGTGGAAGTGTCATGGTTTGGACTCACTTTATATATATATGTATATCTATATATATATATAGATATACATATATATATACAGTATTGGTCTAAGGCAGACACGTCCAAAGTTGGTCCTTGCGGGCTGCTTTCCTGCAGCGTTTAGAGGTTGTCCTGTTTCTGCACAGCTGATTTCCATTGATAGCTGATGAACACGCTTTTGCTGAACTGCACTTAACAGAATCAGCTGTGCTATGGCAGGGAAACCTCTAAAATAAGCAGCACGGTTGCCCCCGAGGACTGACTTTGGGCATGCCTGGTCTAAGGGAAGTCGGATATGATCATAAGATATTCATTTAGTATTACAATGCAAAAACTGATTAAAAAAATCTTAAAATAAGTTTATTTGCCCTTAATTTGAGGAGGTCTACCATTGGAATGAGTAATTTTGCTACTATAATAAGATAATCAGATACGATGCTCTTGAAATAAGATAATGGAGATTTTATTTCTTTTATTGTGAATCTAAATAAACGTATTCAATTGGAAACGTGTCTTAGTTACCTTCTTAAATAAAGCCGAAATAATTGTCAGTCCTTGTCTGGAACGGTTGATGAGAGTAGTAATGACCTCCATCTTAGCAGTACATCAAACAAGGACTAACCGACTCACATCTAGGAGTGAGGAGGTGGAAAAACTTTCCTCAGAATGAAACCAGAGACGTGTTGATAGGTACAAGAAACATCTCAACCCAGGGGGGTAAAACTAACTAAAGTGGCTTATAGACTTTTTAACTTTTACAGAGTGTGTCAAATGAAAAGGAAGGTAATTTTCTTTTCAAGAGGTAAAGAATTCCTTTATACATAAATCAGCATTTATTTTTAGAGGAATTAATATTTCATGTTGTATCCTAACAGCTTTTTAAAGTCTGCACGCATACAGTACCGTATATCTGACAGTTTTCCTCACCTGTCTAAACTATTTGCACAGAACTGAATGGATGTTTGGTTGCTGTGAGGTTGCATCAGCTCTAGTATCTTCAAAAGATGGTAAATCCTGTTTCTTTAAATAAGCGTAAGAAAAAAAAGAAAGTAATTCTTGCTACTGATATCTTGTTTGGCTGAGACCTTTATGCCTAAAGCATACAGTTGTTACTGGAAGCTGGAGGGAAGTTGCGGGCAGCGAGGTGCTTGTGAGAGGTGAGAGGAGATTGTGGAAAGAAGTCCTGCAGAAAATAATCTCCCAGCGGCACGCCGAGCGAGCCTTTCGGTGGTCGGGGGCTTTGCGTTGGCTCCCTCTTTAAGGCCCTCCATATCTCTGCTCCTCCCTGCTTCAAATTGCCTTTCCAGCCCCATACTGTGTCGAGGCCAGGGGGTCAGCAGATTATCGTCTTAATCCCGTTAATCCCCTCTCACATCAGCCTGGAATGATTCTCACCATAATTGTATTCAGTCCCTCCTCAATTAGAAAGAGGCAGGGGTCTGAGGGAATGAGGAGGAATGAGGCGTCATGATTGTTGTTTTGATGCACGTGGAAGGAGGAAACCCGGATTTAAATCTCTCCAAGATGACAGCGCGGCTCAAACGCTGAACCACTGGACCTGGAAGCAGCAACGGCATCTAACCGTGTTTGTGTGTTTCTTTTAGCTATTTGTATTATCCCTGTCGGTGTGAGGGGTCAAAGGTTAAGCGCTCTAATGGGTGGACATTATGTTAATTAGACGATCTATTAATGTGCTGTCAGATTAGGCTCAGACAACACGATGCATGGTCAGAGGGTAAGAGGCTGAGGAAAATCAAGCTGGGCTTTTAGCCACATGAGTGCTTTATTTTTATTCCTAAATTCCTTAATATGAAAGGACCAACAAGTAGGAAATATCAGAGTTATAGTTCTCTAAAGAATGAGATTAAACTTATGAAAAAACATCTAAACTACCCAGCCTGTACTACTTTATCTTTTTGAAATATAGTATGTTAAGATGTACATTTTATTCACCGTAACTTCCTGAAACTGCTTCAGGTAAAAATTTAGATGAAAACCTTTGCTGTCTTCCACCATATTCTGCTTTTTGAATATGTCTGGTCTCAAACATCTACTTAATGTAGCAAAAACGGAAATCTGCAGCACCTAGAGCGAAATGTGGTTTGTATGCAAGCTAAAAAGTGGTATATGCTAGTACAGAAGTAGCATATGCCAACTAAAGAGTGGTATATGGTAAATGGCCAGTAGTTGTATAGAATTTTTTCAAGTCAGGAGACTTGACTGTAGTGCTTTACACTACATTCAGTCATTTACCCATTCTCGCACACACTTGCACACTGTTAATGGGAAGTTACGGGGCTCACTAACCCAAGTGAGGCTGGCGTACACTGGCCCTCTGACCACCATCAGTAGGAAATGCCGGTGAAGTGTCTTGCCCAAGGACACGATATTGAAAGCCAGATCCGGGGCTTGAATCGCCCACCTGCATCTGACGCCACTGTCGCCCTGTATACATCCCAATGGAAAAGTGGTATATGCCAGCTGAGGAGTGATATACGTATGCCTGTTAAAAAGGGGCATATGCCAGTTGAGAAGCGCTCAATATTCTGGTCCAAACTGGTCTGTTAGTAGATTACAAAACACAAAGGGTGGTGGCGTAATTTTTTTTCACAGTGAATTATTGCTAGGGTCAAAGCCAAAACTCTCTGGATTTAAAATATTATAATAATTTTTATAATATTTTATAACCAGCGAGTTTTGTCTTTGGCCTTGTGACGGAGAAAATACAAACCCACTTCCATTTGCCAACAGTACTAAATTTAGAGACATTTTTGATGATCAGCATTTAAGGTATAGAAAATAACACTGAAGTTAGGATCTGAGTCAGAGTTTCGGTTAGTTACTCAGTCATTCGTCCATTGACGACATAAGAGGCTAGAGATTGTAAGCTAACTTTAGCCCTTTAAGCTATTAAACATTACTTGCTAGCAGTATTTAGCCAAATTCTAATTGATGAAAATTTGGACCAATATTGATATCTGATAAAAATTAACTGTTATAGCCAGATAGAAAGATTGGTCTGTCCGTCCCCCAATATTAGTAATCTTATTTGATGGTTTGATGATCTACATTATTTAATAACTAAAATTTACACAAATAAATGATTAGCACTATATCAGTGTGTGTGTCCAACAAGAAAGTAACAGAAATCAATTCACTTTTATGCAAATATGTGGATTTATTGGGATGCCATTACATATCACTTGGTTGCTGGGTTTTAAAAGTGCCTGTGTTTTCAACAGAACAAGCAGTTTGTCCAATATAAAGTCTAGAAGTTTTCAGTGAACTTTGTCAAACTGCGTCATGGCACAAAACACCGGGAAGACAGCCTAAAGTGTAAGTTTTCTAAATGTGGTCATTTATTTGACTTGACAGCTCCATGAAGCACAAAAACTGCACCTGAGGATTAAATGCTCCATTGTATGGCTCCACAAACACAGTAAGAATTTTTTTTTTTTGCCACTGTGGATAAAATATCAGATCATGGAGCGGAATGGAGGAAATATACTCTGGGTTTATAAGAAAAGCAAAAAAGCAGATTTTGTCCATTTGTGAAGCACTTGTCATGTTTTTTTTCCCCTCCCTCTAATCCATCCTTTGTTAAATTTAGTCTTTATTCAACCAAAGAGCCGCAGGTTTTCAGTTTATTTCAAAGCTTAATGTATTTGTTATTTATGTCTAGTGTCTGGGATCATATTTAGAGCTCCAACCTATGGGCCCCACTTATCCTGGGTTTGAGTTAATATGATACGTGATCCTCACTGGGTTCAATACTCTTCCTCATGACATCATTGCTTTAGAATCCCCGGTGGTGTCCTGAGATGTACCAGGTATGGTTTTGCCTTCGCCACAGAAATGACGAATTTGGAGGTGTCATCAAGCACAACAGATTGATTTCTGACTGACCCTGTCCGACTGATCGGTGTGGTTTTCATCCCTGTGAAAGGACCCACCCCCATCAATCTGTCTGACCTTCAGAGTCTCCATGTCTGCTGCTGTGAAGTCAAACTCCAGTGACCTTTGGATTCTTCCATATCTTTCCTCTGGGGCTGATAATGCCCTTCCTGCTGCCACCCCACCGATTCATCGAGATGTGGAAAAGCCAGCTTCCCCATATCGCTTGATACAACAGATTATGTGTTAGCATGTGTGTCAGTCAGTGTGTGTGTGTGTCAGTGAGGTAACCTCTATGGCAGTGAAAGAGAACTATTGTCAAATAAATTTAATTTGATCTACAGAAACATTAATAACCTGCAGTGCCTTAAAAAAGTATAATACCTCTTGAATTAAGTTCCTGTTGTCTTCCTAGCTTCCTTCTATAATTTCCATAAGATGAAGCTGCCAACACGTCACTGCCATACAGAGGTGGGTAGGTACCAGTACCAATTTAAATAAAAATGTACTTTTAGGGTTTTACTTTGCGGTACTTCTTACTTTCACTTGAATAATATTCTTGTAAAGTATTGCTACTTCTATTAAAATCTCTGACTACTCTGTCCTCTGTGAGTAATTGGATCAGGTACACATATAGTACGCTGTCCTAAAATCTACACAGTTCTTCTCACTGTAAGGATGGCTTTTCTAAGTTTTATGTGGAAAAATATATATTTTGTAAAAGTATTTTTTCTAAATGAATTTGTTACTCTATCCTTATGAAATTTATTTGTATTCTTTATGAATTTTGGTCTTTAAAGCAGCAGACAGTGCACATAAAGTTTACATAACTTCTGAACATTAAATCAGATGTTAGTATCCAAAAAATACTCAGTACTGAAGTAGCCTTTTTACCAAATAATTTTTTACTTTTACTTGAATAATTTCATAGAGTTAAAAAATGTTGCAGTGGTGCTAATCTTACTTGAGTACAATTTTTGGCTCCTCTACACATCTCTGCTGCCATACTCATGAAAAATCAGCAGAAAAAGCAGCCGAACTCAGCTTATATATAAGCAAACACCTTTGTGTTTATTTATTGTACAGAAGGTAGTAATATAAAATAAAGTTTCTACATTTTTTCTAATAAGCAACAACAAAAGTACGATCTTTTTCTCCTCAAAAACAACAGCAGCGACATCTATAGATTCTGTTTGTCTTTTTAACATCTGCTGTGAACTGGAGGCATCTGATCAAACTGAATATATTTAAAAAAAATGTTTATAGGACTCTTTTTTTCCTCTATCAGTTGACATAATTCACTGAAGTTTGAGGTGAAAAGTCTAGAAACCATTGCAATGAGAGTATCGGTGCAGATAAGACACAAACTACCGGTGAGGGTTTATTTCTTCATAAAGATTAAATTCTCTTCTAATTTACTCAAGAGATCCTGCAGCAAGAGACACAATGGGCTGCCTAGTTTCTGTTGTGTCTCTTTATAGATATCCTCTGTTGCCATAAAGACTTGCAAATCAATTAGACTGGACACTTCAACCACTAAGCTTTATCTGTCACGATTCTGTGCGTCAGCTCTGGTCTGATGATCTGATCATCTCCACCTGCCTTTGCTGCTCCACTATTCAATTTTTTATTCAATTTGGAAAACTTTGTGCTTGGTGCGTTTTCAGTTTATTGCTGAAGATTATGCTGAAGATCCTGACAGAGTGTTGCTTTAGGATAAATAGGGGAGTACTACTTGTATTTTTTTAATCAATAATTTTGTTACACCTGAAAAGAATAAATTCTGTTAATACTCAAAGATGTATTTTCTTTGTTTGCATTATTCGTAGAAAACTCGCTCACAGATAAAGAACTGGGTTTTACACAACTCAGAACTCCTGCGCAGAATCAGACTTTAAGCAAAAATCTAAATATTGGCAGCTTGCTTGATACCTGTTGATTGATAAGAGTGTATAAATAAAGGCAGTGTCCTACAATGCATCCTCCCCAGGAAACGTGCTATATTTCACAGTTGCATTCACTCTCTATATGCAGCGGCAGCAGAATGTATAGCCTAATGTTTGATGATAACAGCAATCTCAATATTCTCCTCTGTATCAACCATGCAGAGACCTTCGGGAAAGAATGGAGCTAAAATCAAACATTTTCTAAATCTTTCTTTAAAAAAAAAGAGCTTTCTTGAGCTGGATCCAGAGTCAACCTGTACACTGTCACATATACATCAGCGATCATGAAGAAAACAAAAGTTTCCATTTCCATTTGCTTTTTTTCCTCCTAATTTTGCCCTGACAAAGCTGATGTTACTCATGTGGAGATAAAAATGAGGTTTGGGGAAAATCTATAACGATCCTTAGCCTAAAAGAAAAGCAGAACAGCAAAATATAAGTAACTGGAAAAGAAAAGGAGAGAAATTAATGTGCGAGAGAAAGAGGGACTTTATTAGCAATGGTTTTATTTGCTTGAAGGGTTTTTGATCTTAAATAGCAAATTTTAGAGAAATGTTTTTCCTGCAAATAAAAAAATCCAATTAAACGAACTTTTGGATTATTTTCTTAGAACCGATTCAACCCTCTTCATGCCTCCAGAATCTCTTTAAATCTTATGGCACAGATTCAACAACATGTCAGATGCATTCCTCCAACATTCTGGTCCATATTACCATGACAGCATCGCACAGGTGCTGCAGATGTGTCCCCTGAACACCCATGGTGTGAACTTTACATTCCACTACATCCCAAAGGTGCAGAAGCTATTTTTGACAGCTACCTACCTGCTGGAGGTAGCTGTTAGAAGTCGTGTGAGGCATGGAAATGCAAAAACAACAGCCAGATCAGAGAAAATTTACTTTGCACCAGTTTGCTGCTGTCTATCCACATCACATTAAGCCTAACCAGATGTTTTACTTGTACAGCCTTCCTTTCACAACTCCATTGTCCAGAAGCCCTTTGGCAAGCTGTGTGTGCAGGTAGTGCCAATAATTCAATTCGATGGAATTCAGTCTTTTTAGCTAAGGCCAATTTAAAACACATTTCATTTCAAGGCACTTTACAGAGACAATATAATCAGATTGGTTAAAAGTTTCTATCAAGGAAAACCAGTTCATTGCATTGAGTTATGGAATTGCAAGACATGCTCTTCCTGGATGAGCTTGCGGTATCAATTTTTGTGTGCATTTTGCCGTTGACTCTTCAGAAATCCCTCACATCAAACATGCATGTGGTGAAGGTGGATAAGAAAAACTTCCCTTTACTGGAAGGGGCGTCCCGCAGAACATGGCCCGATGTTAGAGGCTTTCTGTCGAGGCTAACTGGGTTTTAAGGAGATAGAAGCAAATGTACAAAAAGTAGCAGATATAAAAAAAAAGGTTACTTAACGAGCTCCACAGGCAGTTTTTGTTTATACACAGTTAGGCAGAAGAGTTTTGAGCCAGTGTCAAAGGATGACAGAGAAAACATTTACCAACATTGAAAATCTATAAACAAAGGTGTTGATGCTGGCAGCCCACCTCAAATTTCTCTCCAGGATGGTGTCACAGTCTACCAGGAACAGAACAGATGAAGCTACTATACTAAGAAAAAGCAAATGGAATATAAAGGTATGGGTTGAACTATCAAATACTGCAGGATGGGAGGATAGAGACAGAATGAAGCAGAAGGATAAAAAGTGGTCCCTATGTCCTCCAGCAGTCTAAGTCTACAGCAGCATAAATATAGAAAACAGCTCAGGATAACCTACCTATTTTGGGAGAGATATGCCGAGTGTCCCCTCCATTGATGGCAATTAGTGCAGAACAATTTTAAAATCAGGTTAGATTTCTTAACCTTGAAGCTGGACAAAAAAAATCTGGAAACGCTGCTTTGTTCCCACCTAAAAAAAAAAACAATTTATTGGTAAAGCAGCAGAGCTGCTTATGAGAAGTTGTGCCCAGAATGAAGAGCCATAATCTGGTTGAGTGATACTGTCATTTCCGTCAGAGGAAACCAAGCTGGTCATCATCGGATATCAAGATGAGATTCTGCCAACGGCGGCAGTCACACATTTCCTGTCTCTGTCCTCCAAGATCCCCCACAGAGAGGCGCTTATCAGAGACAACCTCCAGATTTTGCAGTGGAGAGGATTAGAAAGGGCTGCCAGCAGGCCTGAGATCCGCTCCATCCAAGATCTTTGGATCAGTTTTGGTTGTGGCATTTGTGCCAATAGTGCCAACTCAACCATATTGGCTGACTTGTAGCAATTGCTGGCTGACAATTTGGATTCCCCCATTTGTTTAATGAATTTAAATGATTTGTGTTATTTTCTTTACACTTCATAATCATAACCAATATGGTGATATAGGCAGCACATTCTGTGCACCTTCTGCCTTCTAGCCCTCCTAAGAACATATGAAGGGCTAGAAGAAAGGATGCAGTATCTGTTTCTTATCCATGTATGTAGAGTACCTCTTATTTTGTTGATCAAAAGTACTTTTCTCCTCTCAGTTCTTCTATTTGTCTCTTCAAAGACGCAATCATCACATACTCAAACTCACCTTTTGAAATTATTTTTGATTTCTTATTTGAAATTCTTTTGTCTCCTCAGTTGATTCATCTCCTGTCAGAACATGACAGGTTTTGATGGGACATCCCCTCTCTTATCTCTCTACAGTCTTGGCTTTAACAGATAGTTTTAACAAACAATTTGAAACCTGTACTTGAGCCACTTCTCCAGTGGTTTATGATCGCTTCAAAAAAAAAAAAAGAAAGAAAATAGGTGCACATCTTAATCTGGTATTGATCACTTAGAGGAGCTTTCAGAAATTAATGTGAAATAATTGTGTTTCGGGGAACTTGCTTTCTGACATTTATTGGCATCCATGGCAGTTATTAATGGAGGAATGAAACAGTTTAAATTACAACCGTCATCTGTCTCCAACGCCTTGTAGACAGAAGGAACTTGTTCGTTTGAGAAAGAGATGCTGAAAATACAAACTGACACGAACTGATGGCTAACCTTGCCACAGTCAAACCCGCAGAAACCAAATCAATCCAGACCTCAAGCTTCACAAAAGGAATACCCAGAAAAGCACCTTAGAAGTGGTTACAACCAAACTCTCACATTTAAAAGTGAAGCAGAAGAAAAGGGTTCATGATTTTACCACATTTTTACTAATATAAATCAGAAAAGAGTCATAAAATGGTCTTCAAACTTTTTTTCTGGTGTCTTTTTTTTCCATTTATTTCTATAAGCCCCTTAAGATAAACCATCTTTTCACCCTAAAGAAGACAACAAAAATGGTCAGATACAGTAGAGCAAACAAAATGATACATTGATAGAAAAATAAAACACACAATCGCTCATTCATACACGTCTGTTAAATAGAAATAAAAAAGTACATAACTTATTTAAATGTTTTTTTATATTTTTAGGACAACAAAAAAGTTTTGATCCGTGTGGCAGAGACCATAGGGTGATCTAAAAGGAATGAAGTGCTCTTTAAGATATTTAGGATAACTAAGATGAATCAATTTAAAATGCAAAAGAAGCCAATGAAGTTTTTATCTAGAGGAGAGAGAGAACGAAGATCGGTTATTGGTAGAATTGACAGTAGTGAGTTATGAAGGATAGCGAAGGATGAACAGTGCCGGAGAATGGCTGCTGTGGTGTTTTAATCTACATTTATAATAATGTAGGTCTCCCTTCTCTACTGGTTCCCATTTCATTTTTTTTTAGCACTTCTAAAGGTTTTTAAAGGCTCATCTTACCCTTGAAAACATCTGCATGTATGCTTCATGCCGTTCACTTAGGCTTCTCGATTTGGAGCACTAACAGGAAGTGCTTGTCTTTAAATCTTGGTTCAAAACCTTCTTGGTCCCAAAGCTAGTGTGAGCTCTTATAAAGGTTTTTATAATCGGTTTTCAAATTTTTCAGAGGAGCTGCATGGATCTACAGTTCAGGAGGGAGAAGACACAACTATAAGTGGTTCGTGTCACCGATTTGTCCTTTTAAAACACTATGAAAATATAATCCTATGTTTGTCTAACACCACCTTACAGTCCTAAATTATACATTAATTTACCAAAATATAGTGTTTATATGACAATATCTATGTTTATATTATTTAAAATATAAAATTTACACTTGTACATTGTTTATCGCAATGAAAAGGACATTTCAAGGTGGAAACGCTTCTACTTTCTTTAGTAATTAAATGTAGAGTGAATAAAAGCTATACAAAAACACACAAAAAACCACCATGAATTTGAGGAAAGAAGAATGATCACCAGGTAGACCAGGAAGGTCATAGGTGAAGGAGGCCACTGAAAGTGAGACAGCTGAGTGAGGATGAAGAAAATGATAAAACCGATGGACAAAATGAAGTCAGCTACTGCAGCTGTTATATATTTATTCTCTTTTTAATTTCAGGGCAGAGATGTTCTAGAGGAGTCTTTTTTGAGATGCTTTGCTTCTTAGAACAACATTTATCACATTAAGCTCTCCTAGACGTGATGGTTGAAAACATTTCTGCAAAAGGATTCTTTACTTTTTAATGTTTTAGGACCAGCTTCACCACTCTTTCTAGAGTTTTCATGCCTCCTTTTCCCTGCTATCTGGATTTTTCTAGATCTGCAAGGGGGGCATGTGAGGTAAAAAATAAGTAAATTTACTAATTTATGTCCTTTTTTTAGGGGTATTTAAATAAAAACGGAAAATGAGGGCAATGTTAAATTCTGTTACAAATTAAAATAAGTAGCTAAAGGTAAGATAATTAAACTTTATTGGTTGCTTTATGACTTAAAGCAAAGTTCACTAATCATGGCCCTTCATGTTTTAGATGCGTCTGTACTCAGTCACACCAGTTTTCAGTGATTGCATGACCTGTTTGGCAGCCGTCAAATGCTGACAAAGCCTGTTGATCACCAACGAAGACTTCTTGTGAATCAAATGAGGGCCCAGCAAGAAAAATTTAAAAAACCGCTGGGATAGAGACAGCTGCTTCAGCTGGAAACATCCAGTGTCTCCTTCTGTAGGCGCAGTCATCACTCCGCCCTTGGCGGGTTGAAAGTCTTAAACTTTCGTCTGACACGAGACAATATTGTTTTCATCCCGGGCTGATTTTTAAGCCCCTGGGACTTTGATGTGGCACAGCATGTTTGGCTCAGAAGCAGAAACGGGATGGGAGTTAGACTCATGGGAAGCGCCCCCCCGCCTCCCCCTAAGCCATCAATATCACTCCCTGGGCCTCTCACACCGGTCCATGGATCTTCCTGATTGAATTCATCTTGTTCTTAACAGATCTGCTGCTGCCGGCTGGCTTGCTAGGAACAGACAAGACATTATTCACAAGGAGGAGGATAACTGATGTGCTTCCTGACATGCTTTCCTCCAAATGAATATTCAACCGACTACGTGAGAGCTGAAACAACAATCGCTTTATGAGTAGATGATCAAAAACGTCTATTTCCAGTTTCAACCGGTGGTCCGCTGCTTCTTCTCGCTGTCTTTGTTGTGCGAGTGCGATGCTCTCACGTGATTTATCCCCCAGTAAAACACTTGTTATGCAAAGCACTTATTAAAGCGTCAGCGGGGAGGATCGATACAGCCATTCTTTACGACAACAGCTTAAGAAAACCCGCTCACGCAGAGACGGCGTGCGGCGGTTTGTCGTGATGTACGGCATGGCGGGGTCAAAATTAATTTACTGATGTGAATGTGAGAAACGCCGCGCCAATAAAAACAGCAGGGAGAAACTATTATGATTCGGTTTGCCCAGCTGTCTGCAAACATAAATACTGAAAACATCATTAGAGGCTTAGAGGGGGAAACATTGATTATAACGATTATTAGCAAAGGAGATCCCGAGGACCGCAGAGGTACGTGGTGTAGTAGCTCATGGGGATCTAATGACCTCCTGTAGGGAAGGTTTGTAAGGAGCATCCAGGAGCTAAAAACACACACAGAACATTTTACAAACTCAGACACATTCTGTTAGGATTTTATAGTGACAAACCAAAAGAAATGTTAGCAGCATGTGGTTCAACATTCCTCCACAGAAATATCTGGCAAAGTAAAAAGAGTTAAGACCTCATGAAACCTCGTACAGCGGCATTTTAAGCTGCAAGTTCTCAGGGTGTCTCTGCCAGGTTTAATATGCAGTACATCATTGATGCACTGCAAAAAATCTCTATCAAGTTTTGGAATCTTGCAAAAATCTCGTTTTGAGATTGATATCCTAAGCAAGATCAGATTAAATAGAATTATCTTTTTTTGAGAAGATTATTCAAAATTATGTCCAATAATCTCCCCTTGAAGAAGACAATAACACTAAAAAAAGACTTCATCTTTTAAGAAAATATATCATACTTTTAAGAATTCTTACCATACACAACTGTCTTACTTAACCAGCAGATTGAAGTAGAGTTTTCTTAAAAGATAGGCTATATATATATAAAAAACTATGCTCTTGCTTAGCATATCAACCCCAAAACAAGATTGAAAAAAAGTTTTGGGCTAGATCTAAGATAGATTGGAATATCAGTGAGTGATTTTTTTCTTAAACATCAGTACATTTTTGATAAGTTGAGCAGGAAGGTAAGACAACTTGCTAATGGATTCAGAAGACTGACATTGGATTGACTTTGAAAAAAAAAATCCATTCCTTTACTTTGAGTACAAAATATGTAAATATTCTTTTTAATGGACAAACATACTAGTTCAACTGGCAGATCGTCTTATTTACCTGCTCAAATTAAGGGCAAATACTCGAATTTCACAACACCATTTATATCATGATACATGTGTCACAATATGATTTATCCCAATACATTCCAGTACGTTAAGACGATATAGTGTGATTTTCATATTCACAACAGCACACTGCTGCTGGTGCAGAGCAGCTGATTAACAGGCTCTTGGGCGCAGTGCTGCCAACTAGTGGCTGGATGTTTATATAAAAGTTATATAAAAGTAAGTGAATGACATGGATGTTTGCCTATGAGTGGTTTTTATATTTAAGATCCAGTTGGCTGTATATAGAATCACTGCAAATATAATCTAATACTGAGATATCGGCATTTTGAATCAATACTAATATCGTCTAAAATCTTTCTGCGTGGAGTTCTCCCCGTGCATGTGTGGGTTCTTTCCGGGTACTCTGTCTTCCTCCCGCAGTCCAATAACATGACTGTTAGGTTAACTGGAATCTCTTAATTGTCCTCAGGTGTGAGTGTGTATGCATGGTTGTATGTCTTTGTGTGTCTCTTTGTTTACTCTTTGACGGACTGGCGAACTGTCCTTGGCGTACCCCGCCTTTTGCCCATAGACTGCCGGAGATAGGCACCGGCCCCACTGCAACTCTGACAGATTAAGGGGGAGAAGATGGATGAATGGATTTTTTACACTGAGGGTATACAGGTGCTGGTCATAAAATCTCCATCTCCATAGAGCAGGTCAGAAGCAGGAAGCATGAAGTGCGCGGAAAGTGTCTCACCTGGGCTAAGGAAGAAAAGAGCTGGACTGCTGCTGAGTGCTCCAAAGTCATGTTTTCTGACAAAAGCAAATTTTGCATTTCCACGTTCCACGGATCCACGTTGCCTGAAGTCTAGTGTAAAGTTTCCACCATCAGTGATGGTTTGGGGTGCCATGTCATCTGCTGGTG